>MU186061.1:0-43981 GCA_016904865.1 Pissodes strobi | reverse complement strand
TTTGGCGTTTTGCACTCTCACGCCCTGTGTCGATCTTTGATTTCACTTCTTTTCATTTGGGTTGAAAGTTATGGATAGCCTTTAGGTGTTCTACCACTTTACTTAGCGCTGTAAACACTTCATTAGGCGTTTTATACGTAATACTGATCAATGGCTCGACCAAGATTTTACAGACTTCGCACGAGTCTTTATGTCTATCTAAGCGATGTTTGGCTATTGTTACCCGTTTTAGCGATGCTTCATTGAGTGGCTTATTTCGAAATTCACTCGATTTTTGAGATATCGAATCGTCTAAGTCCGATTCACTCATTTCTAAGCCAAAAAGTCCGGGGTTCCGTCCCCGGAATTGTGCGACTTTATGCTTATAGCTATTTACACTGTAAATATACACCTATAATTTAGTATAGTACAATATATAGATATATATATATAGAGTTCTGGCTCGTAAATATGTTCACTGAAACCACAGTTTTTTGCCGTAGCTAAATAAAAACGAATTTACTGGAGCTAGCTAAAAACGATCCGTCGCCAACGCGATTCACAATCGCACTCCACACACTGGTACATATTAAATACTACGGTCCTGGATTTTACTACAAGTTATGAAAGGTGACATAATTAAGTATATTTAGAGTTTAACAAAGGGACTTAACTTACCTATGTTCATACTGAGCTTTAAGGAAATTAAGATGTTCTTTCTTCACTTATTAAGATTTGTTTTATGTTAACCCACTTATTTCTGAGGTATGAAAATTTAAAAAAATCACTTTTATTCAAGTTATTTATTAGTTATCATACCGTTGAATACCGTTTTACCATCCGTATGGGATTCAAACCGACAGTATTGGATACCATCGAAACCACGCTATTATCATTCCAACTAAGAATTGTACATTTTTTATTTATATGGGATTTGTGATAATGCGTACCTCTTGGACATTTTTTGTGTTTCCCTGATGACTTGAGAGGATTTTTGGGAATGCGGTTTGAGCGAACGGTTTCAGTTTCTTGAATGCCTTTGGCAGATAAATATTCAAAAAGCGGCAAGTTGGAAAAAAAATTATCAAAAAAATATGAGTTATTTTCAGGCCAACGCAAGGTGTCAAAAGTTGATCTACGTAACAGAGGAGAACACCAGTATCCAACTTCCTTATACTCTGGTGAAATGTGCGTAGAAGCGCCTTGATATGTTTCAAACCAATTGATATAACCACTTGTTGAGCAACCTACCCAGAGCTTGTAGCCCCAGCGTAAATTGTTTGCAGCCATGGCACCCAAAATAGGGTACCATTGCCTCCTCAACGCTATGGGTCTCAACTTTAGGTGCATATCTTAGGAAATTTTGACTTAATAGAGTAAACAAAGGACGAACTTTAATAATACTAGTAATCAAGTTGTCGTTATCTGCATTATGTGATCAAATCTATCTCTGGAAAGCGCCTCTGAAACAAGAATGTTTTTTTACATCTTTATCTTGTTCCCAAAACATTTTACGTCTCGGATATGGTACATAACCGCTTAAAATTAAAATATCAACGAAACTTTTCATTTCTCGGACAGTAATTTATTTGTTATTTTTATTTTTTTTGCCGCATAATGATTCGTTTCTTCAATGAGTAAGTCAAAAAACGTTTTCATCAAAGAAATTAAAAAACAAGGAGACCGGTGAACTGTCATTTGCGTCTTCTAAGTCAAATTGTTGACCTGAATCAAAGTTACATGGCTCATAGGGAATATAACTTTTAGACCAATTATAAACTTTGGCAAATTTTGGAGCGGATTTCGACTTTTTTTGGAATAAGTTGAGCCAGAGGAATGTTGTCATCTTCCGAGTCTGAATCTTGGAGAGGTACCCGTATTTCTGCTGGAGCCCTAAGCTGAGCAGAGGGTAAATTATCAGGGCACATCGTATCTTCCTCCTGAATCCTCGTCGATTTCACAGTCGTCGTCGGGCGGTAACATGACAATGTCAGCTGAAGGATGCGGAAAATCCTCGAGCATTGCTAATGCTTCATGGATTGAAAAACCTCTAAAAATGAAAAATAGAGGTAATTTTAGATTTTACTTTACCCATTACTTACAAAATAATATAAGTAATCAAATTTTTATTTCATAAAGTAGCTCTTATTCCTAACGGCCCATATAAAGGACGGCAATAAATAGCGGCTCGCTGCCAACGACTAGCATGCCTTATTGAAGTTATCAGTAAATATATTGATATTTTAGTATATATACATGAAAATAAAGCTAACACTAATGAGTTATTGAATGTTTCTTGAGTAATATACTTACCTAGCAAACTTGATGTTATATTCGGCAATTATTATTTTTATTCACTTTTATAAGTAAGTTAAACAAAAACATGCAGCGCTGCGCAAGCAATACGGCGCGGAACTGTCAAATAAGGTTGTCCCGAAACTCACTTATAGTTGACGAGCCAAATTTCTCACCATTGGCGTGCGCAGATATTTTTAAAGATGCCGTTCTATTAGTAGGACGTCAGGGTTGTCCGGGTTAACATGTACTCACTGGTTCCGTTTATTTAATAAACGTATTAAATGTTCTTGGTGTATTAATTGCTAAGATAAGGCAGAAAAAAATGGGGAAACAAGAGTTCCCAACAAGGAAAATACAAAAGAATTATTGCGGCTCCAAACTCTAAAAGAATTTGGGAGCTACTAAATACACAACGTAATGGATGGGTCGAAATAGGTTTGTAAAAAATTGTACGATCACGTGTCTGACTGCCGACTTTCAGAAGGTAATACATATACTGGGGGTCGGCAAGTTTCAATACATATTAACTATTTACGCATTTCACAATCCATTTACAGTAGCTTATAAAACTTTATCACAATTAATGAATACTTGAAAAATAAGGCTGTTTAAAACCGATGTTTTTTTTGTCGGACTGCAGATTGGTCGCGACGTATTTGTCGGACAGTTATACTACATGTCGAGTACTTGTTTTACATACATGATTCTTTTTTGTCCGACAGTTATTCATAAATTTTTTGACTTGAAATCGATTATTTTTCCGCGTCGGACTGGAAAATCGGAAAATGTGATTTGTCGGACAATTGGATATTTATTTTCTACATATTTTTATTAAGTAATCCTGAAAAAATCAGCTCATTATCCATACATTTTTTTAACTCATGAAGACGATATGTTTGAATTGTCGGACACCCTTAACGACCAAAAATTTTTGTCGGACACTTTTTTTTCGCGCGTTTCATAAACTTGCCTCGCGATTACATTAAAAAAGAAAGCAGTATCCATAAATTTTTTGCACTACGCGAAATGATCGGCTTTCGGAAAAACTGGAAAGCAAAAGCCCCCACTACGAATGTTTTCATAAAGGGAAAAGGTGGTAGACTAGCCGCAATTATAGTAGCTGATTTACTTTGTTGTACTGAAAACGTCTTAATATGAACTCTAAGCCATTATTACCTATTAATAGTTACATTGTTACGTTTTTACCAGGTTCCGTGTAAATAAAATACTTCAGGACCAGAACTTTGGAGCACTTAATCACCATTTAGTTCTATACACACCGTCGATCGAACACAGTACTAACTTAAACATTAAAACTAAAACTATGCACACTAATTTATTTAAACCGTTTCAACTTCAACTATTTGTTTATTATTTATCCATAAGTGATTTATGATTTATGTCCAAACTATCTTGATCGCTTGAACCACTATGGAAGTTATGCAGAATATGACGAGTGCACCTTCTCTATATGCTAGAGCACCGCCTTCTAGAATTGTCTTCTTTGTCCCCGTATGCGCTCCGTGTTTTCTGCCGCCTCGCGCCTTCGCGAATCTTCCGGCTGGTCAAAGACACAAACACTACATAAAATTAAGCCAAATGTAAATGATGAATGATAATTACGATCATCAAACTTTTGTACTATTTATTTACTAACACAAAAACCTGATTTTAAAAAGTGACGATACCATCGAATCATTTTTCATTTTTTACCTGGACAGTGGTTTAGTGGTGTGAGGCTCTCTGTGGTGCGGTCCCATCGGCTACAGCCTACGGGTTGGTCTCTGTCCATTTGGTAGATATCACTTTTGCTTTTTGGTAACGTACTCTCATCCGTATTAGTTTTGATTGAAGTCATCGAATGGTTCGGGGTCTGTTAAGGGTTGGTCATCTTTAGATGTAGGACCGGTTTTACCCAACAGGAGGCCCTAGGCGCTAGACAATATTGAGGCCCTTTGTTTTATAATATGCATCCAAGTACTATTTACTAAATAATTTACAGAGTTATATTATGTAATTGGTAATTTTTACTATACAATTTGTTTTTCTATAATTAACAAAACGTATAACAGCTGCGTTATGAACATTCTTATTTCTTTTTTAATTATGCTTTACAAACTTATAAAAAAGTAAAGTTAAAAGAACTTTCTTCTAGCCTTTTGTTTTGAAAATAAATCTATAATTTCCTCTTAATCTAGTGTACTAACTACTTCTGATTCAATAATAATCATTGAGAGACTAGACGTCTTATCCTGTAACATGCTGTTATAATTCTTAACCCTCTTTAAGACTGAAAATGAACGCTCCCCAGATGCATTGCTAACAGGCAGTGTAAGAAATATTTTTGAAATAGTTTCTACATTAGGAAATGTTGATCTTAAACCATTATTGATATTTTTATTCATACTAAAAGGGTCAGAAATATTTTCTTCTTTGGCATAATTTAAAAAATGTATCATTTCATCTTGAAAATAATCTGCATTAATATCATTTTTGGATATTTCTTTTAGTTGATTTATAGAAATATTGTGATCTTCTTCTACAAGATCATTATCGAAAAATATTTAATAGTTTTCTAAAATTTCCGTATAAATTTGACCCCTTCTACCCAATTCACTAATTAACCTATCACAAATAACATAAACAGTTTGTGTAATAAATTTTTGGCGACCTTTCAGAAGTACTTCATTTGATGAATACTCATCAGTTGGCAATTTTCGCGTTTTTACACGGCTCTTTTCATCATTAAACAGACGTTAGTCAATGTCTTAGCTTCATCTATAATGTCTGTGATATTTTCTGGAATTTCCAGAAATAAACTGTTTTAAGGAGTAGTAATTTTTGGATCTTGTAGTGCTTTATTTGTAATCTCGTTAATAATTTATACCATATATAGTATTGTTAATAATGCAGAACATCTTGTATCGCATATTTTCTTCAAGGTTATACCACAGCTTATCCAATAACCACCTATTCATCTCTATCGAAATCGGAAAGTTGGAGTGTCGGGCACTGCGCATCCTGACAATGCCCTGAGCGGTTCAGTTTCACGGTCTCGTGATTTTTCAGGCAATGTAAAGACACGAAACGAACTGAATTTAAAATGAATATTCCCTTCAAAATCCACGACAAATTCGCCCGAAGCTACGGCTATTGCCCTAAAAAGACCGGAAATTTCGGATTTTTATACAATTTTGCCATTTAAAATCGTTTTCAAACTGATTATAGACGATAAACCATGGTATTTTAAATTAAACGAACTGTCAAAAGTATTATTCAGATGCCCAGACGTTTAGAAAAATATTAACTCATGGCCCTCTTCTAAAATTTTCACTTGATGAAGATGAGTAGCTGGTTATTGAATAAGCTGTGGTTATACCATCGTTTGGTAAAAATGTTCTTTAGTATATTCCATCGACGCCGACGGGTTGACTCAGAAATTAAATTGAAGAGATTTTGACAAAAAGATTTTTTTTATTAATATGTTTAATTTCTTCTTTTTAAGAGTCAGTAGGGCATCAGCTCTAGCGGACCATCTTGTATGGCATATTTTCTTCAAGGTTATACCATCGCCTGGTAAAATGTCCTTTAGTATATTCCATCGACGGGTTGACCCAGAAAAGAAATTGAAGAGATTTTTACAAAAAGAAAAAAATATATTTATTTAATTTCTTGAAATCGAATTTTTTATTTTGAAAAAATATATTTTTTTTGCTCTTTTTGAGGCCCCGTTAAATATGAGGCCCTAGGCTAGCGCCTAGTGCGCCTAATGGTAAAACCGGCCCTGTTTAGATGGCCTAACCGGTATAACCAAAGCTCTGGTTCATATAATAATTGACACATTTTTTTAATAATATAAAATTTGTATTTAAACCTGGATTTCCAATTTTAAGGTTTCAATGCATCAAAACATTTACTTAATTTAGATAAATTATTATATTATGTAATATATTTGAAGTTTTTTATTTATTTCGTATGGATTACTTTTAGGATCATTACGATTTTGGAATGCGAGCTGTTAAAACTGTGATATCAGTAGCCGGAAATCTAAAAAGAGAAAATCCCAATATGGACGAGAGACAAATATGTTTGAGAGCTTTAAGAGATGTTAATGTCCCTAAATTTCTAAAAGACGATTTGAAGCTGTTCAATGGTATGTGTAATTAAATTTTCACGGGGGCAGCATATCACATCTAATTATATCTTCGTTCATCTCGCTTTATAGTGTTATTATGCAAAAAATCATATTACTTCGGAATATTAAGTTTTAAAACATTTTCATAATAAATGTCACTGTAAGAAAACAGAAGTTTTGACACTTAAATATTTTAGATATGATGTATAAGCCTAAAAATTTGGCCCTACAGGCAACTACTCTCTTATAAAGTGAACATCTTAAAATTAATTAAGGCGAAGTGCTGATCAAATTCATAACTTATTAAAAGTAAATTACGTTGATAAATAATTATTCAGTTTTATTAGGCTATAACGCCCTTCTGACCAGCTATCTCTTTGCTGTTCGATGTTAATATATTCGTGAAAAATAACCCCTGAGACGTACGAGATACGCATTCCTGAATATTCTGGTAATACTTACCACCTTATACTCAACCTGAAGCCAATAAATGACAATCTTGTTTTTTTATCGAGTGTGTCTATTCATCTCCCCCAATTACCTATCTGTGCTACGCAACCTGAAAGAGCACATCGTAACTACAACGACCAGTTCTTATATGACAATAATGCTAAATTAATAAATGTCAGGCCCACTTCCAGCTCTTTTAGACAAGACGTTGCCCGGACCACATTACAGTGCTTCAGAGTTGCGCGCGCATCACATTGTTGACAAACACATGGCTTTTTAATCTTTACATATGTATTTTTACGTTTTCGCTTCTTGCAGTACCCTTCGCTCGCTCCGGGGTACAACCAAACAAAACTACTCCAAATTTGAAAAAAGAAACTGAAACAAGCATAACCTTAAAAAAATAGAAAAAAAAAACATCGACGAGAATTGAACCCGAGCCGCCGTATAACAGCATCAGACCACTGCGCTACGAAGCCAGTTGAAAGCAATTAGCTGAACCATCAAGATATGGTGTATGTGATACGTGCGCAACTCTGAAGCTCTGTGATGTGGTCCGGGCAACGTCTTGTGCTCCTTTAGTGCCCATGACGCTCCAAATTTTTAATACGATCATAATATGTATGTATAGGTAATTTAAGTATTATTCACTACTGAACAATGATTTTTAAGAGTATTTTAATCTTAGACTATGGAAGACAACATTATTTACATTTTAAAGGAATCAGACATTAAACGTAAACAAAGCTCTGCTGCCACATGCGGCGAGGTCGCTAGGTTATTAGGTAAACCCCTATATAGTCTAAGGATAAACCCAACCATAAAAAAGGCGTTTAAGGTACTTACCTATTTGTAAACGTCCCGTATAATTAAACCACTTTAACCTTTTTTTAGTAGACTAAACTAAAAGTAGCAGCAGAACATATTTCACTTCAATTTTTAATGCATAATTTTTTTTTTGAGGTTTAACAAATAACATATCTAAAACCTGACAACGTTGCTCTTCGCACTTTCGCTGTTTTGTACCACTTTTTACTACGTCCGCCAGTCGGCGCCACAAGTCGCCGTTGAAAATAATCAGTTTGAAAAATTACTACGTTATCGGTATTTTCCAGGTAGTTTTTAATTGATTTTAGTAATTTTAAGTCTGTTATTTTAAAAGAAAACATTAAAAAGTGTTAATATATCGCCATAAATATGGGAAGAACTTGCCTTGTGTGTCGAAAAAGGGATAATTTGAATCCAGAAGCACAGAAGAAAAAATAATCAGAATATTCTCTCTGAAATGCCGCCTTTGATGTCTTTCATACAAATTCCTTTAGCGTCGGCCATTTTTAAAAGGAAAATACCAGGTCCGTATTACGATTTTTGCAAATTTTATAAACAGGTAGGTATTCGCCTTATTTTGTATTATTTATCATGTATTTGTCGGACACTATGTAAATAGTCTGGGAGTTTGTATATAATATGTATAGATATGTTACGCTAATATTCGAAATATGATATTATGCATAAAACCTAAGGAAATTGGGAATTATGGATAATTGCTAAAACCCTTAATTATTGATACTAATCAAACATATTAGACGCAAAAAAGTTATAAAAATTATAAAATTGTTTTTTGTATACAACTTGCTCCGATTGGGTTAGTATTTCTAGTTGAAATCCCAGAGCGGAGCGGAGGCATATTACCATTGTTTACTATTATACAGAGCAACTGTGCTCCGGAGCGCAGTTAAGAATGGCTTAGTGAATACGCGTATTTTAGATTACCAATGTTTACTGCAATTCAGCACATCGCCACAAAGTATACCGCGATACAGAACGACGCGCTGCAACTGAAAATTATGGATACTGTATCTAGCAAGATTTCTACAACGCCTCGGTGTAGTAGGCAGAGTGCTTGCCTGTCATTTCTGCGCTGCGGGTTCGATTCTCGGTCGCGACAGATGTCTTATTTATTAATTTTTATTAATTTACCTTTTTTTCTTAATTTTGAGTAAGCCTTGGGTAAGTTTTGGTTAGCACTTGGTTAGTTCGTGTTGATCGAACCGCCGTAGCGAATGGAGGGCTATGCAAAATAATAATACCTATTATTCGTTTCGCCTCATGCTCTCTAGACGCTTGTGTGTTTATATTGTAAACTAGAAAGCGTATTAACTAAAGAACACTCAGTCTAGAGTTTGCATTTGATACTTGACACTGAAGGATTAAATATTATGAGTATTATCTAAACATGTTTTAAAAACAATCCGTCAAATATCAACAAAATTTAGTATAAAAGAACGGGCAAATCCAGTAGACGACAACTTATCTGGTTGAGTAGTTCCCTTTTAATTACGGCCAAACGCTTTTCTGGTAACCAAGGCCATCCTCCCGATTTTGACTTTCTGGTTAAGTAGTTCTCTTTTAAATAAGGCCAATCTCTGGGAACCAAGATCAAACCTCCCCTAAAGTTACGTCAGTGAAAAAGTAAAGTAAAAAGTAAAGTGAACCATAGATAAAAGTGAAACCTAATTAAAGCATACCAATATTACATAAACGAATTATAACGCTCATAACAATTTAAACTAAAAGTAAACTCAAGGGAGCCGAATAGGTCGAGTCCAGTCAGTCCTCAGCGAATGATCATGCGTTTTACGCCATTCTGGTAAATTGTATTCAGTCATAGTTTTCATTCTAAATACATACCTTCCTGTTTCTGAAGACACGTATAGTTTGTTTCGAATTAAGCGAGTCGTTATTCCATCTGATATACAACCCCCAGCTCAAGGCTCAAGGAGGAACGCCGCCAGTAATCCCACTCAGCAGCACGCATCTGAGAAGCGCCCAAACTCCTCTTTGACAATATAATTGAAGATAAAACGTAACGGGGATATTCCATCGATATCTTAATCTTGAATTGTCAATGGGGTATTCTAGCTAACATTTAAGTTAGTTTGTTCTGTACCATAGTATAGTGTGTAAATAGGCCGTAAAATTAAAACTCTTGTTTACTGCGATTCAGAGTATTACGATTTGGGCGATGTACTGAATTGTAAACATTGGTAATCTAAAATACGCGTATTTACTAAGCCATTCTTCACTGTGTTTCGGAGCACATTTGCTCTGTATAATAGTAAACAGCGCCGGAGGGCCACGCATATTATATACTGTGAACTAGTTAAAATCATTAATTAAATATCACCCTGTCGCAAGTTTGAACTTGAACTTGAAAAATGTTATATAAACATTCACTGTTAATTATAAACAATTTGATCGGGTCGACGGGAGCGACTTTAATTCTTAATGATGCAGCCGTCAGCATTTTGTAACATATAAATACGCCGGCAAACGCCGAGTTAATGAGACTTTCGGGTCTCTCAAACCGCTCAATTGGTCGCTGGACAGTACACAGGTACGTCCACTTCTAGTTGTTTTATCCCACAACTCCCATAACTGAGAACACTTATACACAGGTATAAGGTTGTCAGGTCCTTACCTAACCTGGGTGAACGTATGCGTAGGTACACGGCATTCGGGGGCTACTAAAAAGTATAGAGAGAGTCGAATTTATGAAGTATTAGAACTTCTAGTAAAGGGATAGTTTTTGGGGAGTTTTAAAAAGTAGTGAAAGTGCCTTAGCAATTTGTGATAAACTTAAAAGATTTACCTTATAAATATCAGAACAAATACCTAAATAAAAGACAACCCGCTCACATAAACTTTATTAAATTAAACAGTGACGTCACTATGCCAAATAACCTTTAAAATAAGCCTCCCTCGTTTGCCAAGTGATTTAATTTGAGCGTCGTGACACTCATAATTCATCTACGTCACATCCAAAATAGTGACGCCAAGCAATTTAGTGTTAAATGGGCCTAATGCCGCCATCTTAATGAATCTACGTCACAATAACAGTAATAACTTAAATTAAACATCAAATCAAGTAAATCATTAAGCAATTAAACATTTAATAAACGCAGGATAGGTCAGTTTAGCTATTGCATAAAATCTAAGCACATATTGGTTCGAATCACGCGCCGAGGTACGGCCAAGTGCTGCCATCTAGAGGTGGTCGGCGTCACCAAAGACAGAGTACAGACACGTGCTGCATCCACGGACGCTTGCCGAAGTACGGGCGGTCGACGTCACAAGCGCCATCTAGGGGTGTATGTTCATACCTGGAACAAACAAAAAAAAAGTTAACTACGTTGTGGGAATGCTAATTTTTGGCGAAAGTGCAAGTCAATACCGAAAACACAAATATAGTTAGGTATATGGAGCAATACAACAGATTTGTATAGGAGAAACTAAAGGAAACCATGGAGCAAGCAGGAGAAACAAGTGAAGAGGACGAAGAGAGGAAAAATATAATTATATGGAACAAGTACTCAAGTAAAAGAAGAATTTAAGCAACTAAGAAAACAAAACACAAAAACTAGGAGAGACCCGAAGTTTCAAAATGTAAATAGTGTAAAAATATAAAACCCAAGTGCTCATAGAAAATGATATATACAAGGCACTTAGGAGGTTAAAATATAAATAAGGAAAATATATAGTGAAATGTACTGAAACATAGAAAATATATAGTGAAACATAGCATAATATAAGCTCGAGTGTTAATAAGTTAAATATATAAATAAAAACACTTAGGAAGTTAATAAACTACCTAGAAAAATAAACATAGTATAGAACATAGGATTTATGAAGAAAAATGAAGCTAGAAGAAGTCATATTAGGTGAATATTAGCAAGAAGAGTAGTAAACTATGTATGCAAATTAAATAGGTGAAGCAAACGTTAAGATATATACAGTAAAGCACAAGTAAATGTGAGTTGCCATTAAAATTGTGTATTGAAAGTATATACAGGAGGAATATATGTGTATACGAGGAAGTATTATAAAATAAAGTGTTCTCCGGCCTAAATAAAACTGCCACGACGGATAGTCTAAAAGATAACGTCATAGCAAAAAATTTAGGCATGGAAAAGTTGAGCATATAGGGACTGAAGTAGCTACGCTGACGTACAAGGAAGTTGAAGCAAATATTTTGGTACCCGAGAAGCTCAAGGGCAAGGTACCCAGGTGAAATGTTACGTAAGCAAGAAATGTTTATGTAAAGCATGAAGAATATAGAAGAAGATGTTTTTGAGAGAAGAAGAAGCATACATAGTGAGGAAATATATAAGCAGAAGGTGTTTATATAAAGCATAATAAGGTGTTTATGTAAATCATACATAAAGTGAAATAATGGAGAAATATATAAGCAAAATATGTTTATATAATGTGTGAGAGCATACGTGGATATATAAATAATAATATAATGTTTCTCTGTCCTACACAATTTACATAAAGCAGGCATAGATATACATAGCGTGCCTATATACATTTAAAGTAAGCCTTGAGTAAGAAAAACTTAAGATATGGAAAGTAAATATAAGAAACATAGACTAAAATAAATATATGGGAAAATGTATATGTAAGCGATACCAAGAAGTGTATAGAAAAGCAGTAAGAAATTGTAAATAATGTATATATAACTTTACCTTGATAACATACAGCATTGGCCGCAAGCCAGGACCAGTCAAGACTCATTCCAGCCCATACAGCCCAAGTAGCACAAGTATGTACTAACTATTTTCTAAGAACGTATGATGTCGGACATTAGTAAGTCCTGAGGAAGGCTGTTTAGGGTTCTAGAATGTCCCTAGGACATACCAGGGATATCTTTTGTTACAAAATCTTCCATCCTCGGTATATCCCAAAAAGAAGTCCCTGGGACGCCTAAAAGGTAATTCCTTGGGATGTTCAGAACGGATGTCCTAGATAGGTACCAAGGGAATTCCCAGGGATGTTCAAAAGGCATTTCCGGGGTAGATAGAGTGGTGGTCATAAAAAAACGTACAAGTTAAGATATGCCATGCTTTGCATTTTTTGAGAAATAATCTCTATAACTCGTACGCTTTATTTAGGCAACTGTGTACCCGGAACTTGTATTTGATGTCAATATTATTTTAACACTAATGCGGCTGGCTCAATAGATGGGCGCGGCAGGATCTGCGGAAGACGCGAACGTTTAAAAATGATTCGATTCTACTTTAAAATGAGACTGTCATGACTTTTGTTTATACGTTTAATTTTATATGCACAAATAAAATAATATCCAGAGCCACAAATCCTTTCACAACCAACCATTAGGAGCACCATCAGCCTTCTATATGAAGTCATTTACTTATTTATTAAAGGGTTTGTAAACGATAAAAAATAAGTCCTAAAGTCATAGTACAAATACAGTTATATATTACTATAAATAAACCAAAGTATAGAAATAAACTTATTATGTATTTTTGTTTTCTTTGGAACTTAGCCTCTCGGCGCATCTTTTAATGAAGCTTTGGATGGCCCCCTCTACTACTTTTTGATTTGCAGAGATCCCACTTTTATCTGCAGCAGCTAAAGAAAAAAAATTAAGTTACATGAGTTTTGAGCTTACCGCGTTATTAAGTATTTGCAAAGGTATTGATGAAGCCTTGTCAAATTTTTGCTATTTGGTTGCTCATTAGGTTTAAATTTTTTATGTATTTTTTGCATGCATCAATTCACGGAAAGAGGAATCTCGGTTTTGTGTTAACTATTAACAGTTAGAATAAGAATTCAAAATCTAATTATATCTGATTCTTTTTTTCTGAACTATCCAAATATCAAATCAGAAAAATATTTTTAGCATCAAATAAAACAACTATGATCGAAAAACTCATTTTTGAAAATGTTACCACCCTACATATATGTTTTTTCGGATATTGGTAAGTATGTTCTGTGAGGAACATTTCTCTATTTTGGTTTTTAAATTGGATTTCCAGTTTAGCCGGAACAACCAACCTGCCGGTTTCATTGCAAATCCCCTGTATTTTGCAAGAATTCCAATAGAACTTGTGTTTTGTTTTTTTTTACATAGTTGGATAGGTCGTAAAGAAATCAAACCATAAAATTGAGAACGTGAAATGCCCTGTACAACTAAATATACAAAAAACAAGCTATGTTAGGTAAGTATAAAGGTTTAACAATCACTAAAATTACTTCAATCACTGTGTCAAATTGTTGCTTTTTTGTTTTTTTTTCAATAGAAAATATTTTTTATATCTAAAATACCTAATTTAAACTTTTAACCGGTTTATAGGCTTTAATAAATAAATAAAAATAGTATTTTTTGTTTTTTTTTTTCAAAAATGTTTAAGCGACTCACTCACATAGTGCAATTAAATAAATGTTAAACACATTTTTTTCTTACAAACTTACAACTAATTACAATATTTTTAAAAACAATTGAAACAGGGTGTTCGGGAATTATTAGAGGTAATAATTTGACTGTATATTTTTCGACTCAAATTTAAAAGATTTTTTAGAATCAAAAGTTAATGTTAATATTACACTGTACTTTTCAAGTTTCATGCATATGCAAGTGGTGCCATTAACCTATTTTAAAAATTATTTCTACATGTTTATTACATCCCTTATATATTACATATACATATTTTTATGCAACAAAAAGGTACCTTACATCTATAAAGGGATGTGTATAAAAAGACTCCATAAATGCCTGCACCTTTCTGAAAATGTTTTGAAGGCAACCATATTATTGCTTTCTAACTATAGGATACTTATATACTTACCAATAAAAAGTTTTGCAGTGGAGGTGCTCTCTAACCGCAGTTTACCTTTACGGCCCAGCCAACTATATTTTCTTAAAATGGTGTCTGATACAACAGCTGAGACTGTTCTTTTGATGAAGTTATACGGGCTTGATCCACCAACTTTGGCTAATTCATTTACCTATAATAACAGATAAAAATTCATGATATGAATTCGATCGAACATATTGACATTATATTAATCAAATCTTCCATGACTTAAAATTTGAGTATGTAACATAATAGGGTAGTAAGTTATGTATTGCCATACCAACTCTTACCGCTTCGTTAAAGTTGTCACAAATTCTTAATTCCTCCTCAAATTTTGTAAATTCTTCATCTGAACTAATAGGAAATTGTATATCTGGATATTTTAAAAAAAATACTTTACTGTTGAGGCCTCTGAACAATTAAATTTTTTTTTACATCCTTTATTTCTGTTAATACGTCAATGAGAATCCCTCGCATCATGTGATTTTGATTCTTCAATTCTCTTAAAACTTGATGTTCTAAAAATGCATAAATTAAGTATTAATAATTCAAATATATTTATTGTCGTTGTGGATACAAAGAATGTCGTCAAAAATATTAGATAAGAGGAAGATTTTTTCAGACAATGTAAAATTTGTCGAATTATTATTCTTATTTTGTTTATAGTAATTACAACGTGTTCCACATGGCAAGTATCTGCAACCATTTTCAAGTCGAAGAGATGCTTATTTCCACCTGCTCCATTAACAAGATGAATGCAAACTTTCATTACAATTCAAGCTCAACAAAGTCATGTCACCTCTTGGATATCTCTGAGATAGTTATTCATAATTCTGTTATTAGAAACAAAAATAAAACTTACCTTGTTGAAAGCAACAATTTCTTCTATTTTCAGGGATATCTAAAAATATTAAAACTATTAATCGCACATACCTACTGTGTATATATATATATATATATATATATATATATATATATTAATACTAGATAGCATAATAAATAAAAGTGAAAATATATGTATATCTTAAAAAATACAATATTTTGGAATAATACTGGTTGAAGAGCTTTAAGAAAAACTATACTCTACAAACTGATATTAGTATGAGAATAAAACTTCAAGTAAAAAATTGCCAAGTTAAATTTTCATTTGTTTACCTTCTGAATGATTGGTTCCTGTATCTATTATTATATCATTTAGGTTATTCGAGATGGAAGCTTCACAAATCTTAGTTGTTAATGGATGTGCTTCAGAAGTATTATTTTCCAAAGCAGCAGAGCTCTCTTGACCTAAAGGTTTTAATTAAACTTAATTGAATGATTTTGTCAGTTTAACTTCGACTAACTCACCTACAGACCTCCTTTTAAATTCAATCTTTCTAAGCTTTGGTGGCTGCATTGGTAAGTTGCAATCATTGTATGAATTGTCTGATGATGAAGATGAACTGCTTAGTACTTTTTGCACTCTCTTTCTTTTCCCTTCTGTCTCTTGTTCTGATGAATGTAAGTCGCTGGCACTGCAGTCCTCTGCTGCTCTAGCCTTGGCTCGGGCTCTCGAATAGTCATCTACACAAAACAAAGCATCAAACTATATAAGCCATTAACTTAGTATTTAATTAAAAACATTAAATTTTTTTAATATATACAGTGTATCCCCAAAATTTCTACGAACATGAATAACATTTTTATTTGCCAATTTTTCAAAGAAAAAAATATTCTTGACAGAAGTCCTAAATAGAAAAAAAATTAGATATTAATTTTTTTTTTAAGTTCATAGTTTAGAATTAAAAAACTGTTAGTCAAAGAGAAACTTTATAGTTCAAATTCAAAACTATTTATTGTGCAATATATACTCGAATATATATGATATCAGCATACAAAAACAGCGTTTTGCTTGTATTTTGATACTTTTTGTTATTGATAATACAGATAAATATTACTTAACGCCATTTCTTTTTCTCGTATTACGTAGTAATTTTTGGCCTCCCCTTACGCTTGCCATGTAAATTGCTCTTTTTAAAAGTAATTTCTCCAAGATATATAGTATTCTTACACTGACAAGTGATACCTACAGGAAACTATTACTAGATTTAAAATGCATCACTTCTAGTTTAAACAATATTTTAAATTATAAGTATGTTTGTAATAAATTCAAAATTACAAACATAAATTATTATTTAAAACCTTTATTTTAAACACACAGCAACCAATTATTTACAATCTGGACTTTCATGCACACGCCCATCAATGCAGTTATTATACATAATTATTCTTACCAAAAGTAGCATTTCTAAAAATTTTTATGTGATGTCTCGGCCAATTCGTGTTTAAGGCTTCACATTTTTTAATACCAGTTGTGAGCTTCTCCCGTCTGTAGGGCGGCCAATAGCAATTTTCACCCTGGATCCAAGAAGTTGGAATGGCCTCTATAGAATTGTCTTCAGTAAACTGGACGATTGTCCAAGTTTTGTCATCCATGTTAAGCTATAGATTTTGAAGGTCTGGAATCTATTTAAAGTTAATATTTATACATGGAAAAAACTGAAGGACTTTGGTCGATGGCCCAAAGGGAGCATAAGTATTGCAATATAATATACAAGACACAACAAATTATATAGGGTGTTTCCTAAACAGTCTAAAATATTTACGGTGGTTATAATTTAAGGCAAATATACAAGTTCATATTAACGTGGGCCAAATAATGCTTAGTTTTCGAGATACAGGCATTATTTATTAATTTCTCTACATTTTACTCTTGTTTTTAAAGATAAACTAGTCAAATTTGGTATGCAGAACAAGTTTTTACAGATCCTGCAGAACAAATTTATTAATTTGAACTATTTGATTTGATAAGATGTGAAATATAATCTACCAAGTTATTTTTTTTCTGGGCCATGAAACATTTTCTCTTCAAAACTTTTTTTGAGACGCCATCGACTCGATTTGATAACTTTCTCCTCACTTTATTCAGAAACTTGTACTATTTAGAAGTTATTACAGTTTATTTTCTTTGCATGTTTAACCATAAAAAATTACAGGGCGGGTGGGGGTGGGGCGACACTTTTTAATAACAATAATAAGAATGTCTATTTTAAAATATCAGTTATCAATGTTACCATCACTAAACGTACACAC
The DNA here is from genome assembly GCA_016904865.1 of Pissodes strobi. Lineage (NCBI taxonomy): Eukaryota > Metazoa > Arthropoda > Insecta > Coleoptera > Curculionidae > Pissodes > Pissodes strobi. The sequence goes on along the minus strand of MU186061.1, from coordinate 26,326 downwards.
TCCCTAGTTATATTTTAAATATAGTGATGAGCTGTCTTTATAAAAAATCAAAGTATATTAATTAGGAAAAAGATCAGACCAAAAAATGAGCATTAACAGCTTTTGCAATGCTCACTCCCTCTGCCTTAAAAAAAGTCCTGCAGATTTAGGATAAACTTTGAAACTTTTAGTGTTTAGCATTTGTTCAATAATATAACAAAAGATTGTAGGCACCTTTTAAAATCCAACTAGAAACCATGTACATCATGATTTTGTCTAAAATGAAAAATATGTAAGAATGTGGTCAATAAATAACTGCAATAATTAAAAAGTATGAAGTAGTGGAAATATAAAACATTTGCTTTCATTTACAAATCGTATGCACTTATATTTGATTTCCTTTATGTGAAATGACGTCAACGGTCCTAAAGCAGATACAGAGTGAATGCCAATAACTGATGATGGGCAAGGTTGTTTATATATATCCTCCATCAACTGAAATTTTCTTGCAAATATTTTGTAAGTATTATTTTCACTTAATACAATATTTTCAATAACACCAATGCTGCCATCCAAAAAACAACAGCAATTATCTGGTTCTTTGATTTGAATCACAAAATTCTTAAAAACAGCTCTTTCAAATTGTTTCAAAATAACTGTATTCATAACACATGTTGAAGCATTATTATGTTCATTTTCAAAAACAGGAAAGGTTTTTGGGGTAGGTAAATTATTAGTTTTCAAATTTTGTTGCTTTTCGCTGTGTCTTTTTATAATTTGGGCTAAGGGCTTACTCTTTTGCCGTAAAGTTTTTAAAATTGATTGAAGGTAATTTTCAAATGCCCAGCAGCCAAAGTCATCTAATGGACCATACCTCTTTACATCTTCTGATAAATGTAGTAAGTTATGCACGTTGTGTGAGATATGCTCAACTCCATAAATATAACTGAAAGTTTTTACAAAATATGTTAGAAGTTCTGAAGCATATTCAAGGTACTCAAAATGGTTTTTACTTGACAAAATAGATACCGCAACATGTAAAGTTATAAAATTTAGGTATCTCTCAGAACTCACTTGGCCTTTTAAAACCACAGGACCAGTATACAATAAAAATTGTCTGAACTCTGTGGCTTTCCACCTTTTCACATCTGATAAACTACGGGGTTTTCGGTTAAATTCTCTAGGTACATTATTTGTAAGATCTATTAACCGATCTGATATTGTTCTAATAGTGTAAAAAGATAATTTGGTTGCAGGCTTTCCAAAACACCACAACAAAACTAATAATTTTTTAACAACCCCAAGTGAGATAAGATGCATTGGATCTAATGGGAAGTTATCGACCATGTTAAGATGTGGAATGCGTTCCAAAATTGAAGTCCCGTTATGATGGGACTCTTGAAGTTTCTCTCTGAAATCCCAGTCTGTTCTTAAATTATTATTTTCAATTTCTGGAAAACAAATTCTGTTATTAATATATTCACCTTCTGTTTTGCATTTTGTGCAAGAAGAATACCCAGAATGCCCTTTTGTATATGTGATGAATGCTTTGGCAGGTACATCACAAACAATAGAATTAATCTTGACTGAGAATGTTTTATTATCTATTTCAATGCCATTCTTAACAAGATCGATAAGTTCTCTAACAAAAGTTTCTAAAAAGGCATTGGCATCCACAGGCTTCTCATAGCCATGGTAAATACCAATCATATCTACAAACATTGTACCTTTCAATTTGCACAGTATCGGATAAACTTGACTACCACTACTCTTTGCCAGAGGCAAACCATCGACATTAATATCAACTTCTATAAGATTCATATTTTGACACAAACAAAAATTTTGAAAATATAAATTGTACAAACAGGATTTTAATGAAAAGTGATAATATTCTCCAGGGAGCACAGTTTTTGTTTGGATTACTCGGCATGTTTTTAACAATGTCCGAGCATCACTAGGAAGTTCTGGAAAGTAATTTTTTAAATATTTCAGCAAATCATTTATCGCTAAATGGGATATATGATGACGCAGGGACCAATTAGAAATAAATTTAGTTGGCTCTAGCAGAGTAGAGGAGCCTGCATTGATAGGTTGTTGGTTAAGGGAAATGTTACTAGTATTAACAGGCAAATTATAATTATCAGATATTTCAAGAGCCCATTCAGAATGCAATGAATGCATATTATTTTCAATCTTATTAATAACCAATTCATCATCAGCCACATCAACATCAGCCTCCTTTACTCGGGCTTTTTTAGATGTAGGTAAAGCCGAACTTTCGTTATGAATTCGCTTCACTCGCATATAATACTTCTGCATTTTTACGTTTGCTTTTATCTACCTGGCAATAATTAAAACTAACACCACACCTATAGATTAACAAAAATATGACAACTCGAAATTTAGAAATTGAGAATCAGATAAATAATATTAAGTTAAGAATTGAATCATAGATAAATACTATCAATGATGAAAGAACACTTAAGCCTAAGAACAGAAATGAGTGAGAAATGATAACAAGACAGGACGCCGTCGCCATTTGATGACGTATGACGTTATTGACATGACGGATGGTAACGAACAGATTCGTTTCGCTTACGGAGCAGATCAGTGCACACTCTGGAGTGTATCTGCATCTTATTTTATATCAATATCACACATATGTAGAAAAGAGAAAGTAGAAGTACTTTTGCACTTGCGCAAGTTCTTGCAATACTTAAAAAAATCTAAAATTCGAGGTTCGAGTCGGTTCGACCACGGCCACCTATTGTCGTATAGGTGGCAGTGGTTCGACCCAGCCCATAGTGTTGCCCCATTTCTACCAACAGAAAACTGCATACCTCATTTTAAAATATAATATACTCTTATGCTATAATTGCTATATATATTTTCAGAGCATATAAAAAATAGATGTCCGGGAAGTTCGGATGTGACGTGCTGCGGAAGTCCCCGGGACGTCCTTATTATTTTCCTAACTCTGCTCGGTACGGGACGTCCTTAGTATATCCGTTTTGGGTCTGGGACGTTCGGACATATATGAGACCTAAAATGGACGTCCTCAGGACGTCTTGTGCTACTTGGGAGGACGGCCAACTAGCAAGTGTTTCCGTTATTCGACTAGGGATTTCTAGAAAAAGTATAAGAAATTATAATATATGAATGAAATACCTGCAGCAGTAGACAACGAATTAGATAATTTAAAAAATAATTCAATAATAACAAACCTTGAAACAAATCTTGCCAAAAATCATATTTACGATACTTATATTTGATTGTATTCTTTAGCCCATCCAAAACCAACACACGAAGAAGCAAATCAAGTCGACGCCATTTTACCACGTCTTTCAAGGAACAAAGAACCGAGTCTACGAGACTACGAACTACGGCAGACAGCATTGTAAAGAAGACCACTACGAGCACCATCTATCAGGCTTTGTGTAAACCAAGCAGTGCGCAACACAAGGAATCTGCGAAAATGACATATGCAGTCGTCATCTGTGACCCACGGAAGCGTAACGTATAATTTCGTATTAATTTACATTGCATTGTTAATATTAATTCATCGAAGTGGCATAAGAATGCATTGCAAGGCGATAAACTTGAGAAAATAATAAGATTCATAAAAACATATGATATGTTGCATAATTTCTAAAGTTAGCATGTTGAATTGAGTCAGCAAGTAAAATATAAATTGAGTGATTTTTCATACCAATGTCAGCAAGTTTGGGATAGGTCAAGAAATATAACTAAGTCAATAAACTGTTATAATGCTGTTAGCAGATATTTTAGACATAGACGGGAAAGTCTATACACTATATAGTTTTGATAAGTTTGTAAATAATGGATTTAAAAATAAGTAGTAAAGAACAATGGCTAAATAGAATATAGACAGGACCGGCATTTGCAATTTATTCTAAAAAGAAATAAGTTGAACATACCGTAATATTGTTAATATAGGATACGTAATTTATTTTTAGACAGGGTCGCAATACGTTGATTTTTAATGCCAAGGGTAAAATTCATTATCTTTATATATAAGCCCCATTTAACCAACTATTCCCAAAACATACCGATATAAAGACAATGAATTAATGTCACCTCTGTTGGGATGGACGCATCTTAATAGAGGAGATATCATATAAAAGGCATCTTATTGTCCATAGACATAAAAACCTTGTTTTAAAAAATGGCATTGTAAGCCAGTATAAAAAGATGTTCTCAAAACGGATAGGTTTGCACTAGATATAAGGTAGAATAGATCAATAAGCTTAAAGAAATCAAATCGAGAGAGTTTTTATCATATAACTAGTAATAAGTTAAAAACAGAACCGTATTTAAATAATACGTTTGTCACGTAGTTGCTTTATCAACACAATGAATATTAAGACGTAAAACGTTATTGGCCATAAAAGCAAATAAATTTTGAAATAATACATCTCCAGTAAACAGCCGGGTTTATAAAATTATGATTTTGTTAATAAGACAACAAAAAACGTCACAAATAAGAAAACATAGGATAAGATTATAACATTGTTAGTACAACTTGTAAAACTAGCACACAGAGCGAGGCAAACCATACAAGAACTTACTACATGAAATGGAAATGGGTGGATCTAAGCCAGAACAAGTCCACTGACGAAATATATATTAAATTATAACAAAATTAGGTGCAATACAGTATGTCTTCTCGAATTGAGGTCGGTTTTCTCTCTTTTAAAGCTAATAAGTCAGGTTAAAACGTTGGGGACCAACGTTATCAGTGAGGGGGAATGTGTGAACTAGTTAAAATCATTAATTAAATATCACCCTGTCGCAAGTTTGAACTTGAACTTGAAAAATGTTATATAAACATTCACTGTTAATTATAAACAATTTGATCGGTCGACGGGAGCGACTTTAATTCTTAATGATGCAGCCGTCAGCATTTTGTAACATATAAATACGCCGGCAAACGCCGAGTTAATGAGACTTTCGGGTCTCTCAAACCGCTCAATTGGTCGCTGGACAGTACACAGGTACGTCCACTTCTAGTTGTTCTATCCCACAACCCCCATAACTGAGAACACTTATACACAGGTATAAGGTTGTCAGGTCCTTACCTAACCTGGGTGAACGTATGCATAGGTATACGGCATTCGGGGGCTACTAAAAAGTATAGAGAGAGTCGAATTTATGAAGTATTAGAACTTCTAGTAAAGGGATAGTTTTTGGGGAGTTTTAATAGTGGCAATTTGTGATAAACTTAAAAGATTTACCTTATAAATATCAGAACAAATACCTAAATAAAAGACAACCCGCTCACATAAACTTTATTAATAAAATAGTAACGTCGCTTGCTAGACAAACTTTGAACTAAGCCTCCCTCGAGAAGACATGCATTTCATATTAATTGGGTATAGTGTAAACTCTTAATTCATCTATAATCTTAAACACGCCTTTATTAGTATACAATCTAACCGTTGTTAAGTTTGTTTGTAAATAAACTTGTTATTGTTTTTATCGATGTGTCTCCTTTATTATCTCTTCTCAACTTGACGTAGTGCGTTCCTAAATCTGAGTTACTCTCCTACACGCTAAGTAAGGCGTGTCGTCACAGATAAAAAATACAAGTCGTGACAATACCTTTATATATAAGTTTATTTACTATCGATATTAATTAAAAGATAATTACTGATCCATAATTAATAAAATGTTTAATATTTATGCATAATAACGTACTTCGGATATTAATAGTAACCTATAATATAATATATTGTATGTATATAGGTTTTCCCGTATATTTCGGCGCCCATCTAGAGAGTTTATTTCAAAAGATATAGTGGTAAATACAAAAGTTTTATGTTTTTTCTGTCATAGGAATTTTTTATCAAAAACTAAAAAAAAATTTCTTGAAATGTGAAATTCTGACAGGTCTCCAATTTTTTAGAGTGTTTATTATTCCATATTTTCGAAGATAACCTTTTAATTTTTTTTTCTTTTTTTGCCGGAACCGTAGTTTCTCTAACTTTTTTATTATTATTTATTTTTGCTTATTTCATTTTATAATACTTTTATTAACTTTCCGAACAATTTTTTCTTCTTTCCTTATTAAGTTTTTTTCTTATTTGGTTACTTTTGTTAATTTTCTTACCAATATTTCGTTTTATAAATCCTTCATTCACTTTCCGAGCACTTTTTTACACGTTTTTCAATTATATCCCATTTTTTAAAGATATTTTGTTTTTTTATAAAGCATTTTTTTCCATTTTTGCCATTCCCGACCTCGTAGCTGAACTCCTTTTTTTCGCCGATAAACCGCGTTTCTCAATTTTTTTTATATATTTTTTTCTTATTTCGTTTTATAATACTTTTATTAACTTTGGAATAATTTTTAAGCTGTTTTTCTCAATTTTCTCCAATTTTTTCGAAAATTTTTGGGTATCCGAGGAGAGGTGGTGGTATAATTCCCCCCTCCCCCCTACTGATGACCCCGTGACACGGAGTCATCGCTTGTCAGATTTTCGATTCGAGGTTCCACTGCAGATATATCGGCAAAAAACTGTTTTTCCCCAAAATCCCGAAGAATGCATTTTATAATTATTTATATAAAAGGCAGAAAAAAATTATAATAAATATCTAGTAAAAGAAAACATGGAAAAATGAATTCTTCCATAGAAATCCACTTTCACCCATACGCGTCTTTGTATCCTAGGCACATAAGTAAAGCCCGTTTAACATGTGTGTATTTTCTGTATGTATTAGATAACATTAGATAAAAACAAACTAGCTTATATAATATTATTTAGGTACGTTTAATGTTCCCTGTATTACATTTAAAAATAAATTAAAAGTAGCGATTGTAAGTATAAGGTACCTATTGAATAAAAAAATCTAACATTGCCTTATAACCTTTTGAGGTTATATGAATATGGCTAACAATGCCAACCATGAACACAAAAAGGGTAATGAATCTAAACAGTTAACTTTTTTAAGAAATTCATTACGAAAAATACATATTATATCTATACGATATGTAGGAATGCATCAAACTATATAAATTGTAATGCCCACTTACATATAATAGGTATCGAAAAAAATATAGTTATATTTTTATAATTTACCTACCTTTGTCTTTCTTTCGGGAAAGAAAAAAAAAGTGAGACTGTAGTTAAAAGATTCATGTTCACAGTTCGGTACATAGCAAACATATTTTCCCCTTCTGTTATTTATTTCGTGCAAATATTCTCAAAATACTTTTAACACAAACACGCAAATCCAAATAAAAACAAACCTAGCAGAACGTAATTTCACAATACAAATCACACAGCACACAGGCGCTGGCCAAATGTAATACTAACTTAAACCGATGGTCGGACGACACTGATTCCCCACAAATAATGGCTGATTTACGATGCGCGTCGAGGGTGCGCGTACTGACGGAAAATATTCGAAATGGGATTCTGCTTGTTTTTTCTTCTGTGCCAGAAGTGTCTTTTCATAGGTGTATTTCAGTGGAGGCACATTGAGTATATAAAGAATTACTTAATTTACAATTTACATACACATCAGAGTTTGTGCACAATGGTTTTATGTAATAAGTTCGTTAATCTGTATTTTTCGTCTACTTATTTAACAATGTTTTGCTAGGTTGTTAAATCAGTTAATTACACCGTATTTTCCAAAAATATACATACACTTAAAATTATTTTTATGTACCTAGACACTTAAAAGTATTAGATATTCTTTACAATAGACATATGAATACAAAATTACTTTTTGTATTTATGTCGAAAAGCAAGTAATATTAGTATATATTAACATTAGACTATCTTATTAACCAATTATGTAGTTTATGTTTTATTTTACTGTAGGGCTTATCTCTAAATCTTTTTCGTAACATAATATATATTTTCGGTATTGTTTACATTTAGTAAATTTACATTAGGAATAGTGGCACTATTCTTTTTATTTTGTTTTGCCTTAGTATTATGCTTAAAGAAAGTAATGTTTTCAGTTTTATTTTTGACATACACCTTACTACCGACTTGGTGTAAATTTGGTTAATTTTAAGTACTAGCATCTTAGAAAAGCTGACCCTTTATTTTTGTTAAATATTATTTTGAATATTTGCTTCTCGGCTCGGTCACTAGCAAATGTTGTATGGTTTTAATGGTTGCACCCTAAGCTGTTATATTGTTGTTCATTTCTAACCCTACTTAAGATAACCGTCGATATGTATAGTAACTATACTCGACGCGCCGAATAGATTCACCAAACACGGAAATCACGGATACAATAATTCTTCTTATTTCATGATTCCATTGATTCCAAACATAGGCACTTTGATTAACACGCTTTATTTTTATTTTTTGTATTATGGATAAGAAAAATCGAAATGAAAAACAAAACATTGGGTCGATTCAATCATAAAATAAGACGAATTGTTTCCGCGATCGGTGAATCTGTTCGGCGCGTCGAGTATAGCACCTCGCCGGTACAGGGAGGCTTGATCTCAACTTCTGCCCAACGGTAGTATGGTTTGTGGCGATACATGCGTTGTTTAATGTTTACATTTTTATTTTTACACTTTCACTTCATACAATGGTCGCTTCGCTCGCTGCGGGACGCAACCAACAAAAACTAACCCAAGGCATGCCAAAAACTATCTAATCCAATAAAAAAAAAACTTGCAAGCGCCGGGTATCGAACCTATTACTTTGCCTTGTAAACGCGAGCCTCGCCACCTCAGCCAATCTCTCACATTCCTGCTTTTCTCGAAAAGTCTTCTACAAACGCGTGAAGTAAAAAAATGTGTAAACAACATTGATGAGCGGAGTTCGGGATCAAGATTGCCCTTATCAACTAGGCTCTTCTTGTACAGCAGGCTTTTTCAAACACATCGGCCGTTTTAAATCAACATAATTCTTAAGCAGACAACTACTGTGCGTTTTAGCTTTTCTAGTGATGATTTAACTAAAAATGTCAAGTACCTATGTGGTATCAAATTGTTCGTAAGAAAATAATTTTTCCGAATGTGCTAACGAGCCACCCTCGTTCCATTTGAAATAATTTACTTAAAGTCATAACCATGATTTTACAACGTTTGAATTAATCTGCAAAGGCAAATAAAAAAATAAAAAACGGTCAAATATATTTTTCCAAGCCTCATTGACTAAATATTGGCTGTTTAACATCGTCAAAGCACTTTAGATCCAAATTTAAATATCTTAAGACAGAAATGTGAAAAGTTGACATATAAGGTGTCAATATATTTAGAATGTATCGAAATATGTAAAAGTATTTAAAACTGAAAAGATACTGTCATTTCCGGTGAAAGGAAGTGACAAAAAACATTTGACAATCTGTCCGTAATTACGTAGATTGTGGCGCTACATGCGTTATAACTACGTCATATTTTGATGTACTAAATGTCACTTTTTTAACTAAAAAATTAAAAAGTTATAGGGGGGAACTATCTTTGAGAATCACCCGTTATAAACATATGATTAATAACTGTTAGTTATATAGTTAAATAAATAATAGTTGAAGGAAGTAAGAATTTAATATAATTATGTAATGCCATTCAACCCCATTGTGTATTGCCATTGCATCCTAATAATTTATTATAATAAAAAATACTCATCGAAATGTATTAAGTAATTATTTAAATAAAAAAGTGCAATGCTTTAAATATTACGAGTTTCATTTCAAATGCAAACAAAACCACAAAACTATCTGAATGTTAAACATCAATTTTTCCTAAAAATGGTTCAAAAAGTAAATTACTCTACGTCACTGGTGAAATCAGCCCGAGCTGAGAACACTTTTTCCATTAAGCGACTTCGTTTATTTATGTTTTCTATCCGTCCTTTTTCCAATCATAGGAAGCTTCAAAAACAATGTTTGATTGCATTTTAGAAGCTTTTGTGAATGAGTTGCCATGTCTCCCCTCTGCTATATAGTCTAAGATTTTAATGCATTTATTTTTAGTTTCATATTTTAAACCAGCGGCTAAACAGGTGAAAGCCATACAATTATTTTTTTATTAAGGTACATAATTATACACTTATAAATAAAAAAATATTTCTTAACAATATTACTAAACCAAACTCATTTATAATGTTTCTATTTTACACTAAAATATTTGAAATATAATATGATAATTATAAAACATATAATTATTAATTGTATTTTCAACTCTTCACTTAAAACCCCTAAGCATTTTAAAGATATTTATTCCGTGATTATAACCAATGATTTAATTAAATCCTTGCTTATAACCTCCAAGTTTTAAGTCGCTGCTATTATCCCCGCTGATATGAGAGCTAATTAAAATCTGTGAGATAAATGTTTTACTTAATAATTGATTGACCTTCAATTTTTATTATTTCTACGTGGAGGATTCTTCAACAATGCTAGATACATTTGGCCATCAATATAGCCGGGTATAAACCGGAGCCATTTAAGTGATCTCCGTAAATATTCGCCAAAACATTTAATATTTGAAGACGTTGAAAATATACTTCATGAAATATTCTGGGATTTTCATCTGACCAATATCAGCAGTTATACCTATTGACAATACTGATATCGTGAAATGAACACTCACCCTAAAAAGAGATGTTTTAATTATTGTTAATAGTTTCACTCACCACTTCAAAGATTTAGAGTCGGCGATCGAAATCCATCGTTTAGTTCTTGTTCTAACAGTATTTTGAAGTCGAGGTTATTTGCCCATTATCGTTATTGCTATAAAAAAATGAATATTTCTACCTTTTCTACCATGGAATAAACTGTTTTAATTTTACTAAAAATTAACAATCGGTTTGACATAAATCCAATAGTAAAAATTCATGTTAAACTGATTAAATCGGACACCCATATTTACCTTTTTTAAGAAAAAAAAAGAAGGCACATAAGTCTGATAAAATTAGAGTTGATGTTTAAGTAATTTTCAATTTGCAATGATTCATTGCACGATGCTTCCCCCTATTCAAATTTCGGGTGTTGCCCTTCCTCCCGCTAGTGGTTGAAGCTACGTAGACAAAAAAAATGTAACATATATCCTTTTCGAATCAAAAATCTACTGGTCTGAACATTCCACATTTCTGTAGGGTAACCCCGTATTTCATGCATCAATAGGACAAAACTGATCGACAAGTAAAAATAATCTATTACTTTTAAAATAACTCTCTTAAAAGCATATATTAAATTATTAATCTTTTAAATATTATAGCTAAGTGAATTAAATTTCGTATTTTTTTTTTATTTTGTGCTTTGAAAAAGAAGGTTCTGCTGTAGCAACATACATCGGCGTTGTAAATAAAATACGAAATAGTATGCTCCTATTAAGAAATCAATTAAGTTGTTAATAATTGATATAAAAATAATTTTTTTTCTCTAGACGTGGTAATTTGTTATTAATTTCTTAAATATTGCAATTTTTTAACAAGTTCCACACCAATTTTACTGTATTGCAATTTTTTTCATCGTTTAATAGATTTCGAATCTATTAAAACAGTTTAACCTCGAAATCATTAGAATAAAATGGATGGCTGGGCTGGAGCATTAAACAACAACCACATTTAAATTTTTAAGCCTCGTGGTGGATCAGTTCATCGTTGCAATCATAAACAACATGTGTTTTTATGTTTTGCGCTTTTAGGTTTCTCTTTTTTATTAATATGGAATCAATGTCTTAGTTGGGTGTTGGGTGCTATTTATTTATATATTAAATTCATCGGCCACCTCCCATGTTTTATATGAATATATTATTGAATCTAATAAACCTATGTAATAACAAAAATTAACAATAATAATCGACAAATTTCTAATATAATATATTGATATTGAAAGTCTAGTAGTCTGACAGTACCTACTACAAGTTTATATCTTTGATCTGTCTTTTAACACGAAAAAAGATGCCCCCAAAAATGGTTATATCTAGTTCATTAAGCAATCGAAGCTATCTATCAACAGGAGAGTGTCGGTCATAATTAGTAGCATGAAAAGAAACGGGGAAGGGATCGAAGTTATGTAAATGACTATTCAGATTCATCTAGGAGAGGAGACTTTAGCCCATTAAATAACTTATAGACAAAGAACAAATTAAACTGCAGGCGTCTCATGTCAAGGGTCTCCAAGTTCAATCTGAAGGCACCTCAGACCTGTGATAATATTGTCATTATAGTTGACTTCCATTTTGAAAGCAGCACATCGCAGGAACTTATTATTCTGGACCCTCATAAAGAACACGAAAAGATGGAACGAACTAAGACCAATAAAAATATTATGCGGTATTGAGAAATCTAAAGGAGTTGCCGTTTACAAACAGGTTTTGGAATGTATAGAAGAAAACGGAATTTTAGTTGATAAACAGGGTTTTTTCGTGTATTTTAGCACCCACATGCAGCCTTTATTTTTCTGGCTGAAAGAAAACTTTAAATACAAACGTTATAGGAAGCCGCCAGGATCTTTTATCAGATAAAACAAATGAACATCGTAAAACTGTCAAAAAATACTTACTTTTGTTTTTTAGTGGAACACCCTATATATTATTCAACATTAATGGAACAAAATGAGATACGATTTTGTTCTGACTTCCAAAATATATAATATGCCTGCAGTTGCAGCGGCTTTTCAGATATTTGATAATAAACATTTCAGGATTTATACCTACGGTGCCAGGGTGGCTGGTGGATGCTTATCAAATATTTCATAAATGACCACAACAAATGTAGGAATATTATATCTTTTTGAAATCAGAACAACACTCTATTTCTGTCACGTTAAAAAAACAAAAGCTGGCATTTTTGGACAGTTTTACGATGCTTAATTCTTTTATCTGCTAACGGATCCTGACCGTTTACGAAGAATTCTCTAAGTTTTGCATTTAAAGTTTTTCCTGTCTCTAAAAATAAAGGCTGTAGAAAAAATATCCAATACAAACTGTTCTTCAATGTGTTCTAGAATCATGGAAAAAATATAGGTCAAAAACTTCATGTTCTAGGGGTATTCTTAAATTTTAAACGAGCCTTCGAGATTAAATTTGTTAAAAAATTTATACCAGTATGGATTTAGAAAAAAACGTTTATAATTGCTTTAAGAGTGAATTAAGTAATATGACACAAAAAAACTAAATTTTACACTTTAATATCTAGAAAAATTACAAATAATATATTAGTGTCTCATGGTGGTATTTTGCAACCATTATTGTTTATTTTACATATCAATGAAGTACCAAAAATTCAAAATCAATATAAAATACAAAAGCTTGCAGATGATGCTTTAATATATATCAAACACATTTGACAGAATGTTCCAAGTATTAAATTTTGAGTTTTACTTTTAGTATCAAACTGGTTAAAAGTTAAAAGTGAATAAACTAATTTTTAACACATTTAAGACTAAATGCATGATAGTTAAAAATTATTCAAAATTTAAATATTATTATAAATGATAACAATTTGGAATGATGGAATCATGCAAATATTTTGGCATTTTTATCGATTCAACATAAAAATTTGATATTTACTTTAAAAATTTATTAATTAAAATTGCTACAAAAATATATTATTTAGAACGAAAGGTAAGAATTTATCATATTTTTCTAAAACAGTTATATATAATACAATAATTTTGCCATATTTTTTATTCTGTTCCATTTTATATAATGCAAATGATAATTACCTATAATTAAAAAAATCAAATTTTGCACAAATGAGAGTAATTTTAAATACGGACAGAGTAAGTATCTAAAATGTTTAAAAATTAATTGGTTTAATGTAAAAAAGAATATTATTTCCTTAATTGTATTTTTATATATTAAACTGGTACCTAAGGGACGCGTTTTTTGTCGGCCGACCGGAAAAATCTTAAACAAGACATTGTTGTCTTTAAAATAAAAAAGGCCGACCTGACAGTTCTGGCAGGGAGGCTAGCCATCAAAAACTGAATTTTGGAATTGGTTGGCCGAGTATCTCGGGGAGGGTAAGGTTCGGCCGACTTGGCGGTACCTAGGCATCTCATTTCTCTTGACGATTAGCATAATTATCAGTTACTGGACAAGGCCAGCCTCGGCCGACCAACGGTTATTATGCAAAATCCAGACAGTTCAGACACCACACTATTATGGCAGTCGCCTCTCGGACTATAAAGGATTTTAATGTTGAGTTGTCACATTTGACATCATAATTGACCTACAATTTGTAGAAGCAGAGGAAAATACAAGATAGTTTTTGAACTAAAGAATCAAAGTGAGACTCAAAGTCTTGTGGTTTTTAAATTAACAAATCTTTTACAAACTTAAATCCGATTTGGTGGTTGGACTCAAGAGTACAATCTAATAATATTGAAAAATATTTCGCCTTTGTAGTTACTTCTCAAATTTTGGATTTAGTAACTCGATTTATTAAATTGATACTTTAGTTGTAATTTTGTTCCCGATATAAGTTTTCGTGATCTTTTCTTTGACAGCTGTTTGCATGTTATGACATAATCGGATCGAATTTAAGAAATAAATTCTGCTAAATGCACAAATTTTGGTCTATAAAAGCTTGCCAGTATTTAGTTCCCTGTTTATTAGATTTACAGTTTCATTATAAATTATTTTATTTTTATTAAAACGGATGGAAACAATTAGAAAACTATTTGCGTACTCGTCGCATGGTTTCTGGATTGCAGGATTTCCTTATCCATATCTCCCCACTTTAACTAAAAACTTATTTTTTATAATTGCTTTTGTTTTGGTTAAGTATTTTAAAGTCCACGAATCTCATACTTTGGTACCTAAGGTATTTTAATAATAAATCATAACTTTTCTTGTAATGATTATTAAATACGAACGCCCTGATCAAAAGTTCAAAACAAACGTTCAAAAAGTTATACTTTAATTTCACTCTCTAAATAACAGCGAAATAATTGCATACATTTATTTGCTCAATTTTAGGTATAGTGTCTGATTTGTTCCCTAGAATGGTGGAAGAGGCCGTAGATTACGGAGCTTTGGAGCAATCGATACGAAATGCCTGCATTACGTCAGGCCTGGAAGATGTAGACGGTAATATATAAAGTATAATATGTCACATCGACTTTGACTAGAACTTTCTGTGGAAGAACTATACCTAGAAATTAAAAGGGTTGGTGTTAAATAAATGCGTATCCTGTCTCCCTACTCCCTTTGGCCTTTGGCTGCCACGTAGACATTGCCAACTTTATTATTTCCAACAGAACATGATGCATATTATTGGATATTTTAATTTTGCTTATAATTGTCAGTATATTTAAAAATTCTTTTTGAGATTGGCAAATATTTTGTTTGTAAGTTCAAAGCTAAAGTTTAGAATGTGAAAATTGGCCGACGTATATTGAGGTACAACATAATTATACTTAACCTTATGCGGAAATTTAAGTAACTTTCGACCTTAAAATGTCTGGATATAGGTCGTTGGGTATTTACAAACCAGCTTGTTTAGTTCCGAGCTAATAAAATTTAGTCAAAATGCGTAGCCAATTGATGCAATAAAAGCTATGCTAGTTAGCCTGAGAAGTAATGAGCTCACACATACACAAATCCTACCCTAATTTTTTGTCAGTTTCAATTTTCAAAAATTATATTTTTAATTGGTAATTGGGGCTTCATGAAATGGCTTAGAAATCACACCCTTTAAATATACAGGTCCAATAATATTAAGAGGCTGAATGACTGATCACAATTGTACCTAGTACATATTAAAGGCAAATTTTCGTTTTTTTTTTTAAACTAATGAATACGAGTCAGATTCGAAATATCCAGGAACTAAAATATGCCTGTAATGTTTATTGCAGAATATGTACGAAAAGTTATTCAGCTTTATGAGACTACGGTAGTGAGGCATGGCCTAATGTTAGTTGGACCAACTGGATCTGGAAAAACTAAGGTAAGTACCTAATTTAACCTTTGAGCTTTAACATAATATATATCTGAGTATAATATGAAATATGATGGTGTTTATTTATTACGTTGTATTAGCATTGGAAACTTTATGAAGAGTTACCCTGACAACTCTCGTTTTTCTTAAATATTTCAAAGAGGTGCACATATATTAATATTAGTTATTAATTAGCCTTTGCATTAATATGATGATGGGAATTAAAAATAGCGAGCATAGCCAACAGATCAGTAGTACCAGAAAAAAAATATTTTGTGAAAATAAATCGTACAGTAAAATATTGAGCTAATCACATGGCGTGTATGAAGCCTAGAAATGGACTTATTATGCTGTAAATGGCTTACTATATGATGTGAACAGAAATTGTTGGTTTCAGATTAGAGTTTTGCGGAATTTGCCTTCGGTTTTCTATAAAAAAGTATGTCATAAAATTGAAGTTGAGAATAAACTTTCGAGATACATGGGTCACAGATACCGCCCGGCCTGCGTTGTTTAATGTTTACATTTGTAACGTTTGGATTAAACACTTCACGCATAACCCTCCGCTAGCTTCGCTCGTTACAGGGGTGCAACGAACAAAATCTAACTTAAACTACCCAAGGCATGCCCAAAATCAAGCAAAAAAATGAACGCGAGCGAAACCGGGGATAAAACCTAAAAGTGTTCTATGTCCTTTACTATACTCTTGAAATTATCTGTACAAAATTTAGTGATGATCGGTTAAGTAGTTTACGCGCTGAAAATGGAATTAAAACCAACCGTAATCATCAACGCGAGCGAATCCGTGGGCAAATGCTAAGAGTGTCCTATGTCCTTTACTATACTCTTGAAAATATCTGTGCAAAAATTCAGGATAAGCAGTTTACGCGTGGAAAATATGATAAAACTAACCGTAAAACTGAAGCGAGCGAAACCGCGGGTAAAAGCTAAAAGTGTCCTATATCCTTTACTGCACTCTTGAAATTATCTGTACAAAACTTAATGATGATCGGTTGCGTAGTTTATGCGTGAAAGTGTAAGAAACAAACAAACAAACACATTCACATTTATAATAATAGTTAGGATTCTTTAATAATACTTACTGGCAGCTTCAATCGGAGTGGATTAATTCACTGCACAAATTCGACACGAAAATCTAATGCCACCAGGAATAAGATCAACCTATGGAGACAGCTTATTCAATACCAGCAAGTCATCTTGGAGCGGCATCCTTTGATTTGGGAAAGTCAATATTCAAATTTTACAAATTTTAGAAGAGGGCCACGACTCAATATTGTTAAACGTCTGGTCATCTGAATATCACTTTGACAGTTCGTTTAACTTAAAATATGTTTTTTTATCGTCTAAAATCCGTTTAAAAACGATTTTAAATGTCAAAATTGTATAAAAATCCGATATTTCAAGACTTTCTTAGGGCGACAGTCGTGGCTTGGGACGACTTTGTCGTGGATTTTGAAGCGAAAATTAATTTTAAATTCAACCGTCTATTAAAAATAAGTGTGCTATGGATCCAAATGCGCTGCGAATATAATATAAAAAAAATCTAATACCGCCGTAGCGGCTAGCTTTTTAGAAGCGCCATTTGAGTCTTTGCAATCGCGGCCGTCCTGGATTAGCTTGCTCCTCAATGCGCACGGGTTATAATGTCACATCGGTGTACACATTCCGTCCCCACATTTCTGTCCTCACATTTCCGGCCCATTTGCCGAGAATTACCCTCATACCGCCGCGTAAGATGTTTACACATCAAAAATATTACTTTTACAATTTATGAAGAATATGATGCCTTATTGTTTGTAAAATTAAACAATAATAAAAAGATATGTTTGGAATGGAGGAGCTATCCAGTCTTTGAAGATACTGGAATGCAATGCTGTTTTAAGTGTCAATACTTTTTAATTTGTAAACATCTTGCGCGGCGGTATGAGGGTAAATCTCGGCAAATGGGACGGAAATGTGGGTACGGAATGTGTAAACCAATGTGACATTATAACTCGTGCGCATTGAGGAGCAAGCTAATCCAGAGCGGCCGTGATTGCAACGACTCAAATGACACTTCTAAAGAGCTAGCCGCAAGGGCGGTATTAGATTTTCATTATATTTATATTCGCAGTGTATTTGGATTCATAGCATAGCTTACTTTCAATAGACGATTGAATATAAACTGAATTTTTGCTTTAAAATCCATGACAAATTCGTCCGAAGCCACTGCTATCGTCCTAAGAAAGTACGGAAATTTTGGATTTTTATACAATTTTGCCATTTTTAAACGGATTTTAGACGATAAAAACGCATATTTTAAATTAAACGACTTTTCAAAAGTATTATTCATATCCCCAAAGGCTAAAAACAATATTGAGGCGTGGCCCTTCGGTAAAATTTGCAAAATTTGGTTATTGACATTCCCAAATCAAAGGATGCTGCCCTAAGTTGACTGGCTGGCAGTGAATATGCTGTGTCCATAGGTTGATGTTGTTCCTGGTGGCATTAGATTTTCGTGTCGAATTTGTGCTGTGAATTAATCCACTTCGATTGAAGCTGCCAATAAGTATTATTAAATAATCCTAACTGATAATATAAATGCCAGTAACTAATATTATAAATGCGAATGTGTTTGTTTGTTTGTTTCTTACGCTCTCACGCATAAACTACTCAACCGATCATCATGAAATTTTGTACAGATATTTTCAAGAGTATAGTAAAGGACAAATGACACTTTTTGATTTTACCCTCGGTTTCACTCCTCAATTTCGTCTAAGCAACACCCTAAATGGCCCGGAGGCAATGTCCATAAAAATATATAATAGACTACCCGATAACCTTAAAAATATTCCTAAAATCCCTGCCCTTAAAAGCAAGAACCATTTAAATAAGTAAACCACTTAAAGATTTCCACTAACTTTATTTAAACATGACACGTGTTTCGACGGTAACGTCTTTTTCAAATGTGAATAGTTACTCTAAAATATGCTAAAATTATATAGTTCAGCTGTTGCAGGTAAATTACAAAAAATAATCTTGACCCAGGCGCCTTATGAATAGCAAAGGAACAAGTTAACAATTTCTAGGAAAGGTTTAATAACGGAGAAAACCCAAAATCAGTTTGTTCGTTAAGTAATATATTCAGTTTTGTATATTTATTGATTTCCATAATTTCTAACAGATTTAAGTTTTTACCTTTATTTTCAATATGTAAAACATTGAAATCATTATTGAAAATGTGGTTTTCGTTAATTAAATGACAAGCATAGTTAGAAGTATCCTTGCCATTAATGAAACAAGACTGGTGTTCTTTAATTCTCTTTTCAAAAGGTCTACCAGTTTGACCAATATATATTTTGGAATACGAACCACAATTTAATTTATAGACACCATTTTTCTTACTTTTAGGTGTAGGGGATTTGTTATTTTTAATGAACTTACTAATTTTATTGTTGGTTTTAAAGGCAATTTTGGCATTCATATTTTTATTTTTTATATACTGTGATATTTTTTGTGTTAACTTTCCTGTGTGTTTTAAAATTTGATAATTGTTAAGTTCATTATTATTAATTTTTGGGTACACCAATTCTAAGCTTTTTTGGTATCGTAATTTTTAATTAAATTATCAACAATGTTAGCCTTATAACCATTATTCACAGCAATTTGTTTGATTACATTAATCTCTTTATTGTAATTATCTTCAGACAAAGGAATGTTATCTAGTCTATGTATAAAACTATTAAAAGCTACCATTTTTTGGTTAGATGAGTTGTGAATAATTATATCCGTATAAGATGGTTTGCGATAGATGTCAAAGGTATGTTTATTGTTTACATTTGAAATTTTGAGGTTAAAAAAATTAATAGAGTGTTCCTGTTCAAATTCTACTGTAAATTTAATATTGGGATGATGGGATGTAACGTGTTAATAAATTCTAAGAAAATATCTAATTGTCTTGACGTCCCATTAAAACAAACTAAAATGTCATCCACATATCGACGCCAATATAAGCAATATTTGCTAAGATGGTGTTCATGTATTGATTTTTCTAAATTATCCATAAAGATTTCAGCTAAAATAGGACTAAGTGGATTACCCATTATTAACCTTCGATACAAGTGTAAATCTTATCATTAAATTCAAAATAATTTTGATCTAAACATAATGACAAGCAATTTAAAATATCCTGTTTTATTATGTGATTAATATGGTTCTTATCTAACATAATTTTAATTAATTCTAACACTTCAATCGGAGGTACACTAGGAAATAAATTTTTAACATCAAAGGAAATAAGCTTAGAGTTAGATAGTAAAGTAACATTTTTAATCTTATTCACTAGGTCATAACTATTTTTAATCGAATATTTAGATTTGAAATTACAATGTTTACCTACAATGAGAATTAGTTCTTCAGAAAGTTTAGCAGTAGTGTACAATACGAAACTACAGGCCGAATAGGCATATCCTGTTTATGTAATTTGATTAAAGAATATAATTTACTTGTAACTTGTAATAGAAGTTAGCATTTTTCCGGATTACGTTAAACCTAACTTTGTGTTAATGAACCCACAAATACCTTATATTCTTTAATCAAATTACATAAACAGGATCTGCCTATTCGGCCTGTAGTTTCGTATTGTATAGTCCCTGCTGTTAAACTTTCTGAAGAATTAATTCACATTGTAATTTCAAATCTAAATATTCCATTAAAAATAGTTATGACCTAGTGAATAAGATTAAAATGTTACTTTACCATCTAACTCTAAACTTATTTCTTTTGATGTTAAAAATTTATTTTCTAGTGTACCTCCGATTGAAGTGTTAGAATTAATTGAAATTATGTTAGATAAGAACCATATTAATCACATAATAAAACAGGATATTTTAAATTGCTAGTCATTATGTTTAGATCAAAATTATTTTGAATTTAACGATAAGATTTACACTTGTATCGAAGGTTTAATAATCCACTTAGTCCTATTTTAGCTGAAATCTGCAATACGTACCTATATAAATTGTAAGATCTTTAAGGAATATCAATAAATTCAGTATTTTCAGTACAACCAGAAAAAGAGGCCAAGAGTAGTGAAATATGATACACCAAATATGTCTTTATCAAATACTGTTACGGTTATTATATTAATCTAAACTTAATCTTATTAGATTTAAATGATTGTCGGGTTTCTTGCCCCCGAAAAGTATAAGAGCAGATATCAATAACTTGAGTGAAATCTATTCTTATTTACTTTTCTGGGCAATCATTTAAAATATAAACCCATAGATTTCGATTGAAATTATTAAACCGATACATATAAATGATTATAAGAAAAAACTTAACTTAAATTACAACAACAATGATGTACTTTTCTTGAATTTTTCTGAAATTGGAACTATTTATGTGCTTTTAAGTGCGTGAAACGGGTACCTAATATTTCGTTGTATATTTAGGTATACAATTTATATTATTAGGCATATTCTTAAATACGTAATGCTATATATTTCGAGAGACCTGTTGCTTTTACCGTTTCTGTACAGCCAGCAACTTTGAGTGGGTATTGGTTCAGCATAGTTTATAAGTTTTTGTTCGTGTTTAATTGTATTATCCAATTTAGGTGGTAAGTTTTTTACAATAGATCTACTAAAACTAAAAAAAGACTGCATACCAAAATTTTTTTAAATTGCCCTAGATGCTTTATAAAAACATATGAAAATACGCCCAAGTAAAGATGAAAAGCTCAAAAATATCGTTGAAATAAGCAAAATTGAGTTTGAGGAGCATGAAAAAAAATTTTTGGGGAATTTCCTACATTTAAAATACCAAAGTTTGAAAATTTCATACAACCAAGTGGCAGGTGGTCATTATCATATTTTTGTGCGACAGTTATATGAGACAGAGAACAGACCTATAATGCACTCTATATTAATACTTCAGTCTCGCAGTTTTGGCCCTATTAATGTTAAGTTCTATGAGCTACCTGATTATGACCCAGATGAAAATTGCTCTCAACAAAACTTTTCCCAAATTGAAACTTTATTGTCTCAAATTTTAATAAATGATGATCACTTTCAGGATATCAAATATGTATTGCCGTTAATTATATATTTAGGTGGTTATTGTTGCTATATTACGTTAAAAAACTAAAATGTGGCAGCTGTAAACAAAAATTGGTATATGATGGAACAATTTATTTTTAAGGACAATTTTTATCTCTTTAATGAATAAAATCGTGCAGGACTTTTACATCCTCAAAGACAAGTTATAAATGTTCTGTCTATCTGTGACTTACATAATTTTTAATAAGCTAATAAATGAACTTGAGGACATATTGCTAGAAACTTATAATAAAAGATCGTCATTCTTCACTTAAATTTGAAATATTTGTATTTATTATACATAAATACATAATCCTGAATTTTGGCACAGGTGTAGGGGAGTTGGGAGATTTATGTCTGGCGACTATCCGATAACTCTCAGCATTCAGCTCTTTTCATGTACTTCGTGATGTAACAAATCGTTTGTATGCCTCTGATGGTCTAGAGGTTTGCATGGTTAGCCTTCACTTCGGCAACGCGAGTTCAAACCCCATTGATTTCTTTTTACTTTTTTTAAGGTTAGATTTCTAAACAGTTTTTTTTCTTGATTTTGAGTATGTCTTGGGTTAGTTTGGGTTAGCACCTGGTTAGTTTCCTTTTCTTGAGCCCCGGAGCGAGCGGAGCGAGCGAAGGGCCTGCGAAAAGTGAATTTAGGCATGCTGCTGAGAGTTATGGGATAGTCTCCAGACGTAAGTAGTTGGGAGCCTGCATCTACACTTAGTATTAGACCAAAACTCAAAGATAGCTTTGGATATTTGTTAATAACTGTGTCATAGAGCTAGCGTTCTTTAAAATGCGTTAGCTATTGATAGTTTTCATTAATAACAGTGTATGTATCTCTTTATATGATTATAATTACAATTACACCGCTTACATGGACGATATCACACGGCAAGCACTAAGGCTTTGTTATTGAGTGGGTATTGTACAGGGTGTCCGGTTATAAATGTAACCCCCCTCTAACTTTTTTATTTACCCTCGTATAAAAAATCTTAAGTACAAAAGTTGTAAGGATCTTCATATAGTTTTCTGCGGTGTTACTAGAAAAACAATTGAACATCGAAATTCTACTGTGCAAATTAAATTAGTGTTTTTTTAAATGGGACACCCTGTATATTCTTCCGGATATCGGTAGAGCTCATTAAGAAGAGTTTAGTAATATAAGGTTTGTAGGGTCTAGCTATAATAGCTACCACGTAAATTGCAAGAATGTCGGGTATCTGATTATTACTGAACCCCTCTCCTAAATT
This sequence comes from Pissodes strobi, assembly GCA_016904865.1. Taxonomy (NCBI): domain Eukaryota; kingdom Metazoa; phylum Arthropoda; class Insecta; order Coleoptera; family Curculionidae; genus Pissodes; species Pissodes strobi. The sequence continues at coordinate 3,112 of MU186061.1, read as the reverse complement.
CTTTATTTGGTGAGATAGAAAAAAATGTTGTATACAGAAGTTGTAGGTTCCTTCAGAAACTTTTCTGCGTTGGTACTAGAAAAACAATTGAACATCAGAAAAGCTTCTGAAGGAAGATTTTTTTTTCTTGCTCACCAAATAAATAATTTAGGAGAGGGGTTCAGTAATAATCAGATACCAGACATTCTTGCAATTTACGTGGTAACTATTATAGCTAGACCCAACAAACCTTATATTACTGAACTCTCCTTAAAGAGCTCTATCGATATACAGAAGAATATACAGGGTGTCCCATTTAAAAAAACATTAATTTAATCTGTACAGTAGAATTTCGATGTTCAATTGTTTTTCTAGTAACACCGCAGAAAACTGTATGAAAATCCTTACAACTTTTGTATTTAACATTTTTTTATACGAGGGCAAATAAAAAAGTTAAAGGAGGGTTACATTTATAACCGGACACCCTGTACAATTCCGCGGCTGACTGAAAATGTTGCAACTCTGTATGTAGACGTAAAGACGCACAAAAAAACTATACCTGTCCGGGCACAATTCTCATTTGCTATTCGTCGGTTCAAGATCTATCACTTCTTTTGTAACGTATGAGTCCTGCACTGAGCAGATTGCGTAACACGTAGGATCAAAACGATGGCCCACAAGCCACAAAAATACAAATTATAAATTAATAAAATGGACACAATATTAAAAAATTTAATAATGCAAATATAGGAGGATCACGTCACAAAAATAGAAATATTTTTATATTTTCTCATTATTAGAGTAGGTTCTGTAGCTCTGAAGCTCCTATACACTAACCGCCACTGAATCCTTACATAAATTGTAATAATTTAATTGACTCATCTTTGATTAATAATCGGCAAGGAACTAATATTCTAATTATTGTAAGAAAATGCGTCTTTAATGGTAGTATAACTATTATAGGTGTGTATGACGCATCTTTTAGTGGTGTGCAAAATAACCTTCTTGCGGTTTAGCTTATTAATTCTTCGCTCATGAAATAACTAGTGATAATATTTTCGACCAATAAAAAAATACCAAAATAATAAGTGAAACTTCATCCGCACATGACAGAACAATATTTTTATTTTATGCAAATTCAGTGACACGAGTGGTAAAATATACGGCGCCGATGACGTGGAAGAGACGAATATAAAAGATGCGGCTTGATTGATTGGTTTGAATTGTGGACGGGCCGGTTCTTTGTTTTCGTACCTGTTTGCTGGATCACACATTTTGTAATCTTTTTATCACGTTTACCAGCTTACTATCCAAGTACAGCGCGTCTAAAGAAGTTTTGCTTCAATAAAAGGCAAATAGTTTTACGAGATTTCAAGTAATGTAATAATCTAAATATTTTTGTCATCAAGAGGTTCAGTGCCGATCGAATAAAATGTTAATTGTTGGCCGAAACGTGGCTTTAACCAATAATTCCTAATTGAGTGGGTTTTGCTTTAACTGATTAGTGAATGCTGATAAACAACCACTACATGATAAAATCAATTTACTGGTACCATTTTTGGTAGAACGACTACAAAATACATTTTCTTAAGCTAGTTGTGTAGGTCCACGTAAAAGTTTGTCATGGACTTTAAAAACAAGTGAAATCATCTAATCGCCCAAAATAATACTGTAGTAATGAATCCGAATATTTTTTATTTCATCTCTTACAAAAATATAGGCAGGATTACTACATCCGATACACGAATTGTTAAACACAAAGAGTATAGCGACCTTTGAGAAATATATTATTTATTATTCGTGAAAGTGTCTTAGAGGAGTAATTAATTATTTTTATTGTCACTTTAACTTCATAGAATAGAGCTGTTTTACTTACTAATTGATCTTCATGTCGCATATAAACTGGGGCTGTTTGCTTGTACGTAAATTACGAGTTTTCGACCACACCAAAGAAAATAGTCAAGCATATCGTAGTTCCAGCTCATTTACAGTTGAATCGAATTGGCATGATATATGTATACGTAAGATGGGCGATAAAATATTTGAATTATTACATGATCAGCTTTTATAACTAATAATATTTATCTATAACCATTTATTTAATAATATACGCATAATGCTCAGTGCCGCAGTACCCATTAGGCCCGTGATACCCGGGCGCATATTTACACATCCTCACATACGATGGCACCAGGGTGCTGAAAACTGTGAGCCTTTGTAAACAATAATTACGCTACAAAAGCTCACTGATTTCGGCACCTACGTAACTGCCTATCATAGGCACCAGGGTGCTGAAATCGGATAGGTTTTGTAAGCGTACAAAAGCTGCTTGATTTGGGCACCTGGAATACACTGTTATATAATATTTCGCTTTTCGCATGGACCTCCTCTCGCATCGCTCGCTACGGGGGCTCAAGAAAAGGAAACTAACCAGGTGCTAACACAAACTAACCCAAGACATACCCAAAATCAAGAAAAAACTGTTTCAAAACTTAACCTAAAAAAAAGGAAAAAAACAACGGGCTTGGAACCCGGACCGTCCAGGTGAGACCCAGCCATCTAAACCTCTAGTCCACGAGAGCTCTTACCGCGAATTGATTGCACCGTAAAGACATGGCGCGATTAGGTGCCCAAATCAGTGAGCTTTTGTGGTTCTACAAACGTTTACAAACCTTAACCGATTTCAGCATACTGGTGCCGTCGTATGTGAGGGTGTGTAAATATGCTACCCGGGCGCATATTTATATCGAACGTACAGGGTCGCAAATTTTATAGCGCGACTGCAACGTAAATGTGCATAATTTTCGATGCGGCAAAACGAATCCACGATGCGGCGAAACGAATCCATATCTCTACATTCTAGCAAAATTTCTGCTACGTCTCGATGGTGTCGAAGGCAGAGTGCCTGCCTGTCATTCCTGTGTTGCGGGTTCGATTTCCGTCGGGTCGCGACAGATATTTTGTTTATTGTTTTTTATTAATTTACTTTTTTTCTCAATTTTGGGTTAGTTTGGGTTAGGTTTGGTTTGCATTTGGTTAGTTCTTGTTGATTGAGCCCCCGTAGCGAGAGAAGCGAGCGGTGGGCTTTGTAAAGCCACAATAATACCTAGTAACATTTATATTATAGTCGCCT
>MU186060.1:75940-98324 GCA_016904865.1 Pissodes strobi | reverse complement strand
CAGTTACAGATCTCTATATAAATGAATTTGTAGAATTTTTAAGTTTTTATGATTGTGCTCAGTAAAACAAGGTACGTAATAGTATGGATCATATATTGGATGTTGTCATCAGTAAAATTGTTTGTAAAGTATCTAGGGCTACGTTTAGTTTTGTGCCTGAAGACAACCACCACCCTACATTGGAAATAGTAATGGCCTTAAACAATAATAAATTAAATGAACTGAAGAGACAAGTAAAATATAATTTTAAAAAGGCTAATTTTGATTTGCTCCATGATATGTTCTTGAATGTTGATTGGCTTGTAATGGAGAATTACAGTGATGTTAACACTGTTGTCGACTTGTTTTATAATATAATTAATGGTATTTTTGAAATGTGTGTTCCTAAAGTTAATATTAGTAGTAGTAGATCATATTCTGTCTGGTTTAACCGAGAAATAATAAAGGATTTAAATGAAAGGAACATCACAGAAATAAAATTAAAAGAAAGCCGAAGCACATTTGTTGCATGAACTTTGTAACCTGAGGTCTAGTATAAAACAAAAGATTAATCTATCATATAGAAATTATATTTTGAAAGTACAACCGGCCTCAAGATCCTCAATCATTCTGGAGTTATATTAATTCTAAAAAAAATTCGAATTATATACCAACTAAGATGTTTCTTGATGGCGCATTGTTTGATTCTGGAAAGCAAATAAGTGATGCATTCGCCGAACATTTCAACAACGTATATTCGTCTGATTACGGTCCTAATGATGAACTTGTCGGAAACGTGTTTGCTCACCAGCTTTCTATATGCGCACTGAGCGATATCGATGTTGTAGACGCGATCGGGGACCTGAAAGTGGGAGAAGCAATTGATCCAGATGGTCTGCCTTCCTTTATAATTAAAGGGCTATTAGACATTTTTAGATATACTCTTCGTGTAATTTTTAATCTTAGTTTAAAGACCGCTGTCTTTCCTAATCACTGGAAAAAGGTAAATATTTGCCCTGTATATAAGAAGGGTCTTAAGGATAATATCGAGAACTACAGACCGATGGCGATTCTCTCCGCTGTGGCTAAGGTTTTTGAATCGGTATTGTATAGGATGATGTATGGCTCCATGGCTCCTCTGATGTCTGTTTTCCAGCATGGGTTTTTGAAAAATAGATGTACAGTGAGTAACTTGATATGCGTTGCATATACCATCTCGGAGGCCTTGAATCGACGGAGTCAGATAGATGTTATATATACTGACTTTGCTAAGGCCTTCGATGTGGTGTCGCATACCATATTGTTGCAAAAACTTGATAAACAATTTGGTTTTCATCAGAACTTACTTGGCCTCATGTTATCATACCTGGAAAGCAGACATCATCAGGTAATAATAAGGGGTTATTGTTCGGACTATTTTTCCCCAATATCGGGGGTCCCCCAGGGCTCCAACCTTGGCCCACTTCTGTTCCTTATGTTCACTAACGACATAACAAAAGTAACTGAAAAATCCAACTTAAAAATGAAACTTTTTGCTGATGACCTAAAACTTTATAAGGAGATATCAACAATTGACGACTGTGTTGCTCTGCAACAGGGCGTAACAGAATCTGTAAATTGGTCCCTGGGCAATAAGTTGTATTTTAATATTAATAAATACTCAATTGTAACATACACCCGAAAAAAACAGCCATTAGAATATGTTTATGTTATGCGGAATGAGGGATTGGCCAGGGTTGAAGTAATTAAGGATTTGATCGTTACCTTCGACAGCTTGTTAACTTTTAATGTTCATGTGGAGCTGATTTGTGGTAGGTCGTCAAAAATGTATGGTTTTTTGGTACGGAACACTCGCCGGTTCTCGAGTGTGAGGTGTATTAAAACTTTATATGTAACGTTTGTGCGTTGTCATCTGGATTTTAAGGAAACTGGAACGTATGACTTTTTTGTCACAAAAGATAGGTTGTTGAGCCAATATGGTTTGCTTGCCCTCGAAAAGAGACGGAAAATAGCTGATTTGATATATCTCTGAAAAACAATAAGAGGTAATATTGACAATCCTCAGTTTCTAGAACAGCTTACCTTTAACGTGCCTAAGTATAATACAAGAGCTTCAAGTACCTTTTACTTGCAAGATGTTCCTCATTCAAATTTTTGTATGAATTCATTTAAGTACAGAGCTTGTAAATTGCTTAACACCCTACCTGACTGTGATATATTTAGTATTAGTTTAAATGCTTTTAAAGCCATTCTTTATACAAAACTATAAATTTTAAATTATGTAATTTAGGCTAAGATGTATAACTTAACAATATTTGTATCTCAGTGTACTTTGTAATTGGATGTTGTATCTGTTAAACACCTATTCCAAATAAATAAATAAATAAATTTTTCTCGCCTGGCAATCTTGTGAATTTAATATCGACCCATCTTGTGATTTAAGGCCAATTGTTGCATTCGTAAAATCAAAGAGCTAGATACGCAAAAGGCATCAGGGCCGGATGGAATACCTGCCATCGTGTTAAAGAACTGCGCCAGCGAACTAACACCCACTTTTGCCAGACTATTTTCTCTGTCTCACCGAAAACGAATTTACCCATCTTCTTGGAAAGTCACTCGAGTGCAACCTGTTCCATAAAAGGCAAGAAAACCACGCCTCGAAACTGTCGCACAGTTGCCTTGCTTACAATAATCTCCAAAGTCACGGAACGTGTAATCAAACAGCAACTACTCAAGTATCTCGAAACCAAGAGAATAATTTGCGATAGCCAATACGGCTTCCGCAGACAGAGATCGACAGGAGATATATTGGCCTATGTCACTCATATATGGAGTAGGGCAATAGAGAACTACGGAGAAATTCGAGCGATTGGATATTTCGAAGACATTTAACAGCGTTTGACACAACGGATTGTTCAACAAACTACCATCCTTCGAACTGCCAGCAACTCTGCAGCTGGTTTGCCAGTTTCCTTAAGAGCCGATCTTTGCACGTTGCAGTTGATGGACACATATCAGACACATTCACCATTAATGCGAGAGTGTCTCAGCGCGCAACACTTTCACCAACTCTATTTCTCATCTATATTAATGAGCTGTTGACCGAAACCAATAATCCTGTTTACAGTTTTGCAGATGACAGTACCCTTATCTCTCAATTAAATCAGAAAACCTTTATCAGCGACTGAGACTTATCACCGCAGACAGAAGCAGATTACAACAATTAATCAAGATCTGTATAAGGTTAAAACCTGGGGCGACAGGAATTTAGTCCAGTTCAAAGCAGCAAAAACCCAAGCATCCACGTTTACCAAGAAAGCCAATACAGCGCGACGAGCCCTGACATCATTATGGCTGGATCGATCATTCCTTCCTCCTCGTCAATCCGACTGCTCGGTATCTCGGTCAACAGCAATATGTTCTGGCATGACCGCGTTGCTAACATCGCAAAATCAGCCTCGCAGAAGCTTGGTGCGCTATTTCGCAACAAAAAACTTTATACACCGCGACAGCCTGCTCTTGCTCTACACAGCGCAAATAAGACCGTGCCTAGAATATTGCTCATACATCTGGGGTGCCGCACCTAAGGACACCCTAAAACTGCTGGATTCCGTTCAGAAAAGAGCTGTGCATCTCGTCGGCGACACAGAGTTGACTCGGGATCTGGATAGTCTGGAACACCACAGACATGTGGTCAAGATATCCCTGTTATACAGATATCTTCACGGCAGATGTTCCCAGGACTTGCTTGCATCGTCACGACCCCCAGCAACGCCTATCAGACAGTCGCGACAGGCGGCAAGAACGCACTCGTTTGTTGTACAATTGGTCAAATACCTAGAAAGTCGCTTTGCATGGATTCATTTGTCAGACGCACTGCATCACTATGGAATTTACTCCCAGGACATTTGTTTCTCCCTAATTACAACAAGAACCGTGTCAATCAACATCGTCGCACACACATCGCTCATCGAGTGCCATAGGATCTCCCTTTAGGGTGTGTGCCAACTGCCATAAACCAAAATTAACTGTTTACAGCGCCCTGTATATTTTACCATATCAGCGACTCTGTATATATTTTTGACAATATACGTGTAATAACCCTTATTAACGTATCTATGCGATTAGTCAGGTTGTGCTATGTACTAATTGTGCAAAATTCCCATGCGTGTGTGTTAATGAAGCTCATATCCCATTTATAGCGTATATAGCTAATCCATTGTTATTGGGGGTAAATGTAATATGGAAGTGTTCATTTCATTTGTAGTAGTTTCTAAAACTTACGTTTAGTTTTATAAAAATCGCTAAGCTTCACAAGAAATTATACTACTTATTGCAGTGGCATAAACCTAGATACTCTTTGCACGTTAGTCTAAAGACTCGCGCCAAAAGGCAGCATCTTATCGTTTCAAAACCAAATTTATTTCGTTAATTCCCTTCGGCGCCAAACTGCAAATACAAATTCCTTAGATCTTTATCAAAATCTAACTAACAGTATCAGTCCCTACAGTGGAATTTAATCCAGCAGTAACGGAATCAAAATTCGTAAACAAAGTCATTACTCTCCCGTTTATCTAAATGGCTATTGATTGGCCGAAATGAAAAACAATAGATACACTATCAGCTGTTTCCGAGTCTTCGAAAATAAATGGAGAGCTTTTGTTTTTCATGATTAGCTTGGTTATTACTACAAAAATGTTATTTCCTCTGTCCTCTCTTCGTGAGCTAAAGAAAATAATGAATATATCGATCCATGAGTATATTTTACATCTAAATAAAGGACAGTGCAGAAATCAGGATTAATTTATTAAGAAAACAAATAGGTGTAAATTAATATTTTTCCTAGAAAAAAAAAACATTTAAGAAAAATTGGCTTAATATAATGAGGATAGAATCAGAGAGCGAGGTGCTAAATCTATATCTCTTCTATCGATCCATCTGCTGGAAACACTTGACTTAGCGAATCCAAAATTGCAAACTGATTTATTAAACAAGCATTATAAATAATTGCTAACTTACTTTTTAATTGCCACATAATTAGCCAGTGAATACCTTCATGGTCTGCTACATAAATACTTTTTTAAAGTTTTATTATTGTAAACTGAAGATTGTATTCGGCAATTTAAGTTAAGCAAGAATTTTTAATTTTTTTGATCAGAGGCATCCTATTCACTCCTAGAAGAAGCTTCCTGGATACGACGCAACCTTCCCATAGAAAAAATAGATATTGCTTAGGTGGTTTAAAAAATATTGGACTAACTTTTAAAGTAATAATATTTATGAAAAAAAGCAATACTATGCATCCTTGCACGTTCTGTTGTGTTATCACAAAACATTTCAAATGTTACTCGAAGTGTTAATCGAAGCATTTTCAAATGTTTTCATTTACTTAAATATTTAGCATTAATTAAATGCAAATATTTGTTCTCCACTTGGAAGATGCTAGGGTGTATTCGACGGAAACTTTTAAGAAAGCAGTAAAAAGAGATTTTCATTTAATTCAACGTTTTATTAAATTCTAATAATTTAAAATATGGAAACCTTGGAATAAGGAAGTGAACGATAATAGCCACAAAAAGGCAATAAAAAGAGGCTGAAAGTTAAAACCTGACTTTGTCACATTAAATCTTGATTTATTTTGTGGATTGTGGAGTAGTTCTATTTCATTTAGACTCCGAGAGGTTTTTTTAAAATTCCAATTTAGAATGAAAACGAGACAAAGTATAATAAAGGACAGGATTTTATTTAAATTAAGAGACGGCTAATGTTCAGGGTTATTGATTATAAATCTCATTTATTTAATGAGTTAGAAAAATCTTTAAATAGAAAAGTTTAACTTGAAATAATGAAACTCGCTACTCTCATTATTTAGCTGAAAATTGTCATATTCATAAAAATTTAACTAAAAAGTCAAATTCTCTACTGCTACTCTCATTATTTAGTTGGAGATTTTCATACTCATAAAAATTGAATGTCAAATAAAGGAATTAGCGACTCTCATTATTTAGTTGAACATTTTCATATTCATAAAAATTTAGCTTGAAATAATGGAATTTGCTACTCTCATTATTTAGTAGAAAATTTTCATATTCATAAAAATTTAACATGAAATAATGAAATTTGCGACTTTCATTATAAATTGAAATTTTTGACATTCATAAAAATCTGACCAATTACTTGCCTCCCGACCTATACAAAATCATAACTTCTTGCATTGCTCAGCGAATATATGACCATTGCGAGCAAAATAAAATACTTGCAGATCAGCAAAAGGGATGTACATGAAATGCAATGGGATGTGAAGAGCAAGTTGTCATTGATTCTGTGATCTACAGCCACGGCTACTTCATGAAAGCATTCGACTCCGTGCCTCATGATTGACTGATTCAGGTGATAAAAATTTATAAAATTGATTCCCTTATAGTAAACTTTCTAGAATACACAATGTTAACGTGAAACTTGAATGAAGCCGACTGCAATATCTCGAGAGACGACAGATGCAATACCAATAAAGAGAAACATATTCCAGGTGGATTCGCTGAGCCCGCTGTGGTTCTGCTTAGCAATGAACGGATATTAAACTCTACCACAGCAGGTAACTGTGAGTCTTTACCAACCACGGATTCGCTATTAGAAACAATAACATGGAAACAATCAAAATAAACCATATGGTTTATAATGGCAAGCAACAACCAGATCAAATGCTAAAGATCGTAGGGGAATTTTCAAGCAATAAACACTTACGCTTGTTCGGCGCTTGACTACTCATTTGGAATACTTAAATGGAGTAAAACTGAAATCTAATACCTACAGCAAGGATAACAACGAGAACTTACAATAGTTGGAGAGTAAAACCCTTGCAGGGGAGACACGTTAATGAGATTGCGCAGAAACATGTCGACAAAGCAGCGTCAAACCACTGGCTGGTCCCTGGACAAATGTTTCCCGAAATGGACGGATCACTGCTAGAAATTCAGAATCAGGTTGTACCTACCCGTGACCCGTGACTACCTAAAATATATAGTCCAAGACTCGACAGTTGAGGATGATAGGTGCGGATATGGACGTCAAAGCTCAGAAACTATCCAACACATTACAGGAGAATGCCAGATATATTTGTCTGAGTACAAAGAGAGATGCAAGGCAGTAGCAGAAATTCTACACCAGGAACTGGCATGGAAGCTACAGCTCTTACAGGAAGAAAAGGTTCCTTACTACAATTACACTTTGGATATAATTTTGGAAAGTGAGAACTTTAGATTATTCTGGGACCGCACCATTTTAACTGATCACTGTTACTCATAATAGTCCTCATATTGTATTAGCATATAAAAAAAATAAGGAAAACTACGCTCATTGAAGTGGCCATCCCTAGTACCAGTAATTTCATTGGAAAGCACGGTGAGAAAATTGCCAAGTGTCGAGAACTGAAATAGGACTACATAGAAAATTACTGTCAATTATTATCATGACATCTATTACTGGAGTGATCCCAAAGAATCTACTGAAAATAGTAATAATAATAATAATAATAATAATAATAATAATAATAATAATAATTATAATAAAAATAATAAAAATAATAATAATAATAATAATAATAATAATTATTATTATCTAAACATCTGGAAAAAAAAAACCACCCTGGGAAAAAAGGATTGGAAAAAACATAGCCAAGATAAGATCAAAAATAGGGAAAGTAAAAAGTTATCTGGACAACACGATAAAATCGTCAAAAAGATGCAAAAGGGAAGTTGAAAACCTACCAGAAAAAGAAGCCAGGATTAAGGGAAATACACCTAATAGAACAGCCCAGATTAGAATCTATCTTGATCGTTTAAAACAGAAAGCTGCTGTACTTGGAGCTAGATTGCGTAGATACCATGAATTCAATAAAAAAAAAGAACAGCATACGTTATTTGAAAGAGATCAGAAAATTTTTTATAGAAACCTGATAGAAAAAAGTAAAAATCCCATAAACGAAACTCCAAATAAAGAACACATGTACACCTTTTGGAATAATATATGGGGTCACAGTATTCAGTATACTGAAGATTGCTGGTTAGCAGAAGAAGAACAGGAGAACCAGAATTTGGAACAAATGCCCGCCATTGAAATAACAGAAGAAGATATCCGAAAAGCTATATCAACTGCCCCAAATTGGAAGGCTACCGGACTTGATAAAATACATAACTTTTGGATTAAGCATTTCCCAAGTCTGCATAAGATTCTTGCCTTGCAGTTCCAACATGTGGTTAATCACCCAGATGATTTACCCCTCGAAATATGCACTGGACGAACCACGATGATCCCAAAATCTGAGAATACCCGTGACCCAAAAGAGTATAGGCCAATTACCTGCCTATCTAATATATATAAACTTTTAACAAAGATAATATGCAACAAAATAACAGCTCACCATCATACTAACAACGTTATAGCGGTGGAGCAGAATGGGTGCCGAGAGGGATCCAAGGGAAGTCAGGAACTTCTGGTGATTGATAGTGTCATTGGCAAACAAGTTCAAGATAGGCAAAAGCATTTGTCAGCAGCATGGATCGACTACAAAAAGGCATATGACTCTGTGCCACACTCCTGGTTAAGAAAAGTGCTAGATGTTTACAAGATCAACCCGCAGGTCACAAACTCTCTTGCCCATGCAATGGAACTTTGGAACACCAGACTTACGGTAGTCGCAAATGGACAGGCCTATGAAACAAGGCCAATACAAATTCGACGAGGCATTTTCCAGGGCGATATCCTAAGCCCAATATGGTTTTGCCTTGCATTAAACCCTCTAAGTAGAATGCTATCCAAGAGTGCATACGGCTACAAAATTTCCAACCAAAACAATGTAGTATTAAGCCACCTCATGTACATGGACGATCTTAAAATATATCCAACTAGCCCCCAACATCTCCAGAGCATGTTGGAATTAGTAAAAAGATTTAGCAGTGCGATTCAAATGGAGTTTGGGCTCAACAAGTGCGCCACAGTACATTATAAAAAAGGCAAGCTAGTAGCAGAACCCACCATAAAACTGATAGATGACATGAAGTTTGACACTTTAAACGTGGGAGAAACGTACAAATGTCTAGGTATGTTGCAAACAGGACAAACTCATGAGAAATAAAATCAGGGAAAGTTATGAGAAAAGAGTTAAAGCTATATGCAAAATCTACGTACCTGGCAAGCAAAATTAACAGCTATTAACGCGTGGGCAGTACCAGTATTAACGCACACATACGGAATTTTAAATTGGTCCAAAACCGAACTGCATCAAATCGATAGATCGACCAGATCAACCTTATCACAATTCAGGATGCATCATCCATCAGCATCCGAAATAAGATTGTACCTCCCCCTGTCCAAGGGAGGAAGAGGCCTCGTCAATATTGAAATTGTACTAAACAAAGAAATAAATTAGCGTCATATTTCCGCCGGAAGAACACAACACTACACAACGCGGTGTGTGAGAATGACAAAGGATATTTCCCACTGAATTTGGCTTCCCATATTCCAACGGAAGTTTTATCGGTTGAGGAGAAACTGGAAGAACTGCGAGGCAGAGGTCTTCACGGAAGATATATGAATGCATTGCAGGCAGATGGTATTGATAAGGTCCACAAACTTCCTACGAAACGTACAGCTGACAGGTGAAACAGAAGGATTTATATGCGCTGTACAAGACCAGGTGATTGCCACCAGATCATATCAGAAACATATCCTAAAAAAAAGAATAGAAAATGAAAAGTGTAGACTATGTAATAAAATCACAGAGTCTATCCAGCACATCATCTCAGGGTGTGAAACCCTCGCCCCAACTGAGTATACCTTTCGGCACGACAACGTTGCAAAGATCGTTCATATGGAAATGCTTAAACAGTTGGAAATTAAAAATCCTGTAAAGAAGTATTATGAATAAAACGAACTTACCTCCTAAAATCAGCATGTGTTGTCCCACTTATCATCTCGGCAATTGGATTGCTTCATGTAGACCTGGAAAATAACCTAAAAAAAATAAAAATTAATGAATATATTATAAATCTTATGATAAAAGCTGTAGTTTTGGGTACAGTGCGTATAGTGCGAAAAGTCATGAAGATGGAGCCTTGAATAGTAATATTCCGGCAACATGTTGAAATACCAGAACCGAAATAATCGTGTAAAAAGAAAATAATAATAATAATAATAATAATAATAATAATAATAACAATAATAATAATGATAATAATAATAATAGTAATAATAATAATAATAATAATAATAATAATAATAATAATAATGGATAAGTTAAATGAGATTAAACAATCTGAGGATAGCATAGACCGGCTACTAATAGCACAAATTTTAATTAATTAAATTATGGATATAAACATTACATCATTAAAACTTTAGGAAGACCCCAACCAAATTTAATTTCTTTAAAATCAACAGATAACCATCAAAATCGCGGTTTTAATGTAAATTGGTATAAAAAACATGATGGGTTAACAGAATTAGTTAAACAGGGAAAACTTTTTTGCTGATCTTGCTTATGGTTTTCAGTGCAAACCGAATATTCAACATGGTCCAAAACAGAACACTGGATTTAAAAAATTTACCCGGTTCAACTGAAAGACATTCTAAATCAAAAGAACATATATTTTCGTCTTGTAAATTAAAACTTTTTTGCAAACAGAATATATCTACTGCTTTTGGTAATACCCAAAAAGTTTTCATCAGGTTTTGTATTTTGTATTTCTATAATCAAGTTTTTAGAAGTGCATATTTTTGTATATTTTAACATATTGTTGCATGTTCCAAGAAGAGTATGATTTAGTGATTGAGTAGCTTTACTTACTGATAATCAATTTTAACAGCCAGTACTTTTTGTGTGTTTGCAAGTTGAATCAAAAGAAAAACTAAATTAAATCAAACATACACAAAAATGTATAAATAAATACGTATCAAAATGTTATCAAAATATTCTTCCAAGATTTTTTCTAACTAAATGTTGCTAACAATTAGAAAGTCGAAAGAAAGTCATATTCAAAATAAAAGCTAGGGTGTTATATTTATTGCGGTATAAAAACTGTTGCATTATGGCCTTAAAATTAACCTTAATGGGCATCCGAAAAAAATTTACCTCGTGCGGCGCAATTTTTCTCCTGTAAGTAGCCTCCTCTATTCTAATATCTACGAGCCGCCACTGCCCAGCCGCCATAACATCTCATTTACCACTATGAAATCGTAAACTTTAAAATCAGTGGATTCTTTAAACTATATCCTATGGAACTGCTCAAAAACCTGTTTAATGTATGTTATTTAAGAACAATATAATTTTTCCTTAATTTAGTGCTCGCTCGATTGTTTTTCGATAAGATTAGAGCCAATTTAGTTTTATTTAAAAAGAAGAAAAGCCGGAAAATTATCTGTATAATTAAATTTTTTAGACTTATTGACAACACATCATTTAAAGCAAGATAGAGAATATTGCTCGATTTTATATTAAAAGTTAGGCATCGATGAAAATATTGAATCAGGAATATAATCGAGTATCTCGTTTCAAACCATACGCTAATGTCTAATATAAAGAGTTTAAAACAATAAAGCGGCGGATTGCCGTACAAACTATATAGGTCGCAGCCTAGGGCCCTGCATTCAAGGGGACCCGGAAGCATGGCATACACAGATATCGACTGGGAGGCCCTTACCGCGATTATCCAGGTCGAACCCACCATATGATAATTCGCTAATCTCGAGTTTCCTAGATTTTAATGCACATATACATATATCTAAGGTTGTAGTTTTTATAAAATATATATTATATAAAATTCTTTGGAATTCCTTTTAATGCTTACTTTGAAAATAAACAGTTTGCTTAAAAAGTTCACATCGGGCGAGAAACGCTTTTATTGTTGATTTTGCAGAAAATTTTATTCTCAATATAAGTTATGCGAATAAAAATTACTTCTGCCTGGAATCGGATTTTAATTGACAAGTACAGAGAACGCAAAATATATAAAAATATGTCGATTTTAATTATTATGACTGGATATTTCCTTCTACTTTTACAATAATTAGAGATACATTGTCTTTCTTAAATATATATATTGTGTACATTTAAAACCTTAAAAACCTGTTTAGTAGATCGATATTATCGGTTAACAGGTTTGTAGGTATAGTATTTTTAATACCCATCTGAAATAACTTGATCCTTATTTATCAGTCATTAATTGGGTAAAAAAATTCCAACAAAAATTAACGTCGATTAATGTAGATGTTACGTCAAAAGTTTAATGTCTGGTAATGTCATTAAGAGTACCAAAATGTGATATTCGCATGAATCCAAAAAACATAATTTATGCTGAATGTAGTAAGTTATTACCAAAGTATACATAAACTAGTAGCTCCACTCCCCCAAATATTTTCAGCCAGCCGCCGAAAATCCGCAGATTTTTGGCAGCATGTGGAGCGTTTTAGAGCAATGACACACACAGCGGTTCTTGCCGAATCGGTTGCCGAGTCGGTCATTTAGCACGGCCATGACACACACAGCTGTTTTTGCGGCGAATGCATCAGATAATGTGCCGAGGCGGCTTACAAGCAGCGACTCATCAGTAGCCGCCGTGTGTGTTTTTCCCCATTTGCAAAGTATATTTTACGCGCCGAGTCGGCGACCGACTCGGCAGCCGATTCGGCAAAAACCGCTGCGCTGTGTGTGTCATTACTCTTAGTTTAACCAGTCGTTCGTGTGTAGGCAGAGTGTTCAGAACAGAGTCGGATTTGTGAAAATCCTTTATTTTATTTCTATTTTAATATTTTATTCGGACTTAGCTGGATATGTATACGAAGCAATGTAAAATACAAAGGCAAATAGGTTAAATCTATAGCCGGATCAGGTAATAGATATATTAATAAAATTAGGTGAAAGAGGAGTGTCAGATTTTTTTTAAAAAGAATAGGATTTTGCTTGCTATTTCTTCGATATAAGTACATATACCTATATAACGATAATGGAATGCTTTGTAAATAATAAATATATTTTGGCCCTGTAAAACTAAATCAAAGTTGATACGACGACTAACCCAAACTAACCAAATCTATTAAAATTGATTATAACGTATCGGAACCACTTTAAATGATTAAAATAAGTTGAGACTGAGTGAAACTAACCGAAAGTTGAATCGACGACTAACTCAAACTAACCAAATCTATTAAAATTGATTATAACGTATCGGAACCGGTTCAAACGACTAAAATAAGTTGAGACCAACTGAAACTAACTGAAAGTTGATTGGACGACTAACCCAAATTAACCAAATCTATTAAAATTCATTCTAACGTATCGGAACCGGTTCAAATGATTAAAATAAGCTGAGACTAAGTGAAACTAACCGAAAGTTGAATCGACGACTAACCCAAACTAACCAAATCTAATAAAATTGATTCTAACGTATCGGAACCGATTCAAATGACTAAAATAAGTTGAAACTAGCCGAAGGCTGATTGGACGACTAATTAAAACTAACCATATTTATTAAAATTGATTATAACGTCTCGGAACCGGTTAAAATTAATAAAATAAGTTGAGACTAAGTGAAGCTAACCGTAAGTTGAATCGACGACTAACCCAAGCTAACCAAATCTATTAAAATTGATTATAACGTACGACGCGCTTTCTGTGTAATAGAAATATTATTATTTTTTTTATTGTTTAAACGAGTAATGATTATTATGTTGTTCGATGCTCGTGGAGCTAAGAGATTTAAGATTACTTTTTTTATCCCGACGAGTCCCACCGAGAGTAGTACTAATATACACTTACCGAATTCGACCAGATCTCCCTCGTTAAAATAAACACCTGGCAAGATCAGAATACCAGGCCCTGTAGCAAGTTGTAAAGTGAGCGCGCAATTTGCCCGCTGCTCCGGAGAGAGGTTCTTTGGGCGCCACCGAGTTTGTTACGGACCAAACTGGAGATACCCGCGTTATTTTTGGAACTTGCTGCAAGACCTCGGTTCCTCAAGATAAACCTTGCCGGTATGAGTTGCAAAGGAAGAGAACGCCAACACCGATCTAGGCGAGCTGAAATCTTATACTACGAAAAATTGTATATCCAAATAAAAACGCCGCAAATACAATACGATCTCTTTATTTGAAAAGATCTGGATGAGTCAAAAACAATAACGATAAATACAAAAGCGTAAAAGTAAATGAGCCAAAAATAGCGATAAATACAAAAGCGTACAAGTAATTTTGGAAGGCCCAAAATTTTGATATAAATACTTTCAGGTATGATACCGATGATGGAGGGTGGTTTGAACCCTAAAAAAACTAAACTGTCTAATAATAATGAACTTAGCTATAAGTATAAAAGAAAAAAAATATATCAGTGGTTGACCAAAACTCTATGAATATTAAGGTTGAATGAAAATGAAATAGGCACCACTTAAACGCCTAAGAATCCCCGCGAGTAATTGGGGTAGTAACAAGAAAATTTGGGTTTGGTCTACCGCACGGGGTCGTGATCACGTAAACTGCTAGGATAAGTTGGTCGCAATAACTTAATAGGACAGAGGGTGCGCTAATGTAAAATTGACAGTTATTCCAGACACAGTAATTTAAATCTAACTTTAATTTAAACATTCATCTCTTTGTTTTCCTTCGCCAAAAATCCAACATACACCACCCCGGCTGGGTGGAAAATACCCTCCGACGTCTAACACGTCTCGCCGGTCCAATGGACGAACTGGTCACACCAGGTAAGCTAGCTCCGCTAGGCCAGAACTACAACAGTCCTGACAAGTAGGCGAACCAACAAGGTTCCGCCTGGTGAAAGAGCTTCTAAATCCTCGTCCGGTGGAACGGCAATCTATATCCTGCCCAGGGGAGGGAAAAGCCGTCTCTTAAACGGAGGGCAAAAACTACACGGCACATAAAAAAAATGCCGCCAGGTACTAAAATGGCTGCCTTCACCAGAAAAAAGAAACCGTTTCAAAAGTCCTCGCTCTGGGCGATATTTTACCCGTATTAACAGCACTCAACTTAATCGAAAACAAATCGCAACGGCTAATACTGGAAACACTATACGTTGTTAGTCGACAAAATCCGCCTCAGCGTAAAACAAATTTTAAAATCAACTTAACGTCTGAAAGGCTTTTCTAGAAAAGGGCTCGTACCTTCAAACCTGAAAAAGACGACCCATTCGCGTCTCGATAGATGAAGTCCGCGGGCAAGAAATTTTACTGCGGCGTTCCTAGACGTTCCAATCAAAACAGATTTCCTAGGTCACGCGGAACAGAAATAAAAATCGAATCTAATATCGGAATTAGATCTCGCACTTCGAACGATAGCCTGAATAGTATCGGAGCGTACCAAAAACTTACTTCTAATTAATGACCAAAACGGGATGTCACAAACCTAAAGCGGTTCCGATACGTTATAATTAATTTTAATAAATTTGGTTAGATTGAGTTAGTTGTCGATTCAACTTTCGGTTAGTTTCACTTGGTCTCAAATTATTTTAATCATTTGAACCGGTTCCGACACGCTATAATCAATTTTAATAGATTTGGTTAGTTTGGGTTAGTCGTCGATTCAACTTTCGGTCAGCTTCACTTAGTCTCAACTTATTTTAATCATTTGAATCGGTTCCGAGACGTTATAATCAATTTTAATAGATTTGGTTGGTTTGGGTTAGTCGTCCAATCAACTTTCGGTTAGTTTCACTTAGTTTCAACTTATTTTAGTCATTTGAATCGGTTGCGATACATTATAATCCATTTTAAAAAATTTGGTTAGTTTGGGTTAGTCTTCGATTCAACTTTCGGTTAGTTTCACTTATTATCAACTTATTTTAGTCATTTAAAGCAGTTCCGATACGTTATAATCAATTCTAATAGATTTGGTTAGTAGGGGTAAGTCGTCGATTCAACTTTCGGTTAGTTTCACTTAGTTTCAACTTATTTTAATCATTTCAACCGGTTCTGATACGTTATAATCAATTTGCATAGATTTGGTTAGGTTAGGATAGTTTGGGTTAGTCGTCGATTTAACTTTCGATTAGTTTCACCTATTCTCAACTTATTTTAGTTATTTAAAGCGGTTCCGATACGTTATAATCAATTTTAATAGATTTGGTTAGTTTGGGTTAGTCGTCGATTCAACTTTCGGTTAGTTTCACTTAGTCTCAACTTATTTTAATCATTTGAACCGGTTCCAAAACGTTATAATCAATTTTAATAGATTTGGTTGGTTTGGGTTTGTTGTCCAATCAACATTCGGTTAGTTTCACTTATTCTCAACTTATTTTAGTCATTTAAAACGGTTCCGATACGTCATAATCAATTTTAATAGATTTGGTTAGTTTGGGTTAGTCGTCGATTCAACTTTCGGTTAGTTTCACTTAGTCTCGAATTATTTTAATCATTTGAATCGGTTCCGATATGTTATAATCAATTTTAATAGATTTGGTTAGTTGGGGCTAGTCGTCGCACCAACTTTCGGTTAGTTTCACTTAGTCTCAACTTATTGTAGTCATTTGAACCGGTGCCAACACGGTATAATCAATTTTAACAATCTATCATGGTTAGTTTGGGTTAGTCGTCCAATCAACGATACGAAAATTCCGTAACGCGAGACGAAAACATAAACCATGTCTTGACGTGGCCTTGAAAAATCACTCTCATGAAACCAAAGAAGTACAGTAAAAATGAGGTTCCGAAGTATTATATTATTATATATTTTTAAATAAATTTTAGGTAATTCCACTATTATTGCTATCTATGAAACGGTCAAAGCTACAAAGTTGATTAAACTAGAAAAAAGATGCCATTATTGATGCCTTTTCAAGATCGATTTGCAGTGTTGTTAAATTCTTGTTAGATTCTGAGATAGCAACAGTGGTATCACCTAAAAATGACAAACGTATAGCAAATTTTCGTTTCAATTTCCTCCTATGAAAATATTTTTACAACTTTGCTCAGTTTCTCTTAATTATTCACCGGCTGGCAGTCAGTAGGTCTGACGGTACGAGTCCATACAATCTCCTGAATACATCTCTGGTAAACGCCTGACTGACTGAAGCCACGCTAACCGATCGGACACTTACGCAGCGCATCGCTCATCTTCAGTTATCACGTGATATAAAAGAATGTGGCTGAATTACATCAAAAGATTTACCGCTGAGTGAACTTACTAGTTTGTTTATACTATGTTATTACCAAATGATTTAAGATCTGGAGTTAATGCAATTCAAAGAGCGGCCGAAGCCCTTAATGTTCCACAAAGCACATTATACAGCCTAGAAGATTCAAACAGAGGAGCAGATTTTGAATTTAGAAGGAATATGTCTGAAAACGTTTCCCGGAGCAAAATTACGAAGAATACTGCAATTAAGGTAAGTAATTTACAAAATGTATGCCCGAAAGGAGCATATTACTTTAGAAAATATTTACTGGCAATTTATTGAAGAATCACCAAAAATTAAGATCTTAAAAAGTTCTTTATATTTGGGAATTAAGAAAATGTGGTTTAGCTTCAAAAAGCAGGATGGAAGAAAACATTTATTGGAAATGCCAGGAATCAGATCGAAGCGAATTGTATTTTTAAATGAATTTCAAGTTGCTAAAAAAGAGGACATATGTAAACCGTTTTTTTCTGGATGACACACGGGTTGTTAGCAACAGTGGGGATAGAAGAATGTGGCATACAGTAATTTAGAAAAAGCCGATACGTTACGTTATTGTTCATGCCGGAAATAAAAATGGAATTATGGTATCCTTGAAGGCAACGGCACTTAGGGCCCAGTGGAACCTCTGTGCATACTCCCTAGGTCAAACAATTCATCTAGGCCATCGTCCGGCCTAGTGCTGCAAAAAATGCGGTGATGTTGCCCAAAGAGGCTATCCTGAGAAAAGCCATGGTTGGCCATCGTTCTCTCAAAATGGATTTCCTTAGTTCCGAAACAGCGTCGCAATCGCAGAGTAGATGCTCTACTGTTTCGTCCTCCTGTTCACAGCCTCTGCATAGAGGGATCTGGCATAATCTCATTGTGTAGAGATGTTTCATTCGCTGGCAGTGTAGAGTCAGAATCCCCCATGAGTAGTAGGTTCTTCCTTGACATACCCAGGTATGCCTTTACTGCAGACTCATTAGGGTAACTTAGTAGCTCCCTGGCCAGTCGACAGTTAGTTTTTTCGTCCCATCTTGCCCTAAAGTCTTCATGGGTGATCTTTTTTTATCATATGTGTCAACGTCGCGATAGGTAGGTTTGAAGGGCCGGCTCCCATAATGTATGAACCGGCTGACTTTCTAGCCCATTTATCCGCTAATTTGTTACCTTCCCACTGTGCATGTCCTTTAACCCGTCACACAGAAATTCTGTTTTTGCGGCCAGTATCCTCCAGTGAATTGTGGCATTCTAGTACTGGCCTGGCTGTAAGTTTATACCTTTTCAGGGCCAGTAGTGCTTGTCTACTGTCCGTGTAAAAGGGA
The DNA here is from genome assembly GCA_016904865.1 of Pissodes strobi. NCBI lineage: Eukaryota > Metazoa > Arthropoda > Insecta > Coleoptera > Curculionidae > Pissodes > Pissodes strobi. Next base: position 79,865 of record MU186060.1, on the reverse strand, counting down.
TAAAGACGAGAGCAATATCACCCGGTAACAACGGACGAGAAAGTGGCAGATCTGGAGGAGACGGACAAAATGATTGGCGAACCAACAGCGGATCCCATAGAAATACAAGATTGGGAATCAGAGCCCGTTATAGGAAAAATGGAAGAAAAAAAGGCCAGGGGACGGGATGGGATAACGGCTAAATACCTGCAAATTATATGAAAGGTGTGCCCGGACGTCGTACGAACGACTATCAGAGATTGTGGCAGAAGACGGATATTTCCACAATGCTGGAAAAAAGCTTGGCTAGTCTGGATTCCGAAAGGTAGTGGTGGATTACGGCCAATTAGCCTTCAACCACTGATGGGGAAACTGCTCTTAATAGAAGACTCCAAACGGAGGTAGGGAGACTTAAGATAATATTCGATCGACAGTACGGATTTATAAAAGGAACGGGAACGGTGGATGCTGTGGGAGCACTTATGCACGATATTACAACAGGAAAGGCAGCCAAAAGAACACAACTGGTGGTGGCTTTGGACTTGAAAAACGCGTTCAACTCAGCATGGGGCCCAGTAATTGCCAGGCGTATGTTGCATAAGGGGATAAACAGGGGTATGGTACAGATGTGTTGGAGCTTCCTACGATGCCGGACGGTGATCAGTGGTGATGTGGAGTCACAAATAAATAAGGGTTGCCCACAGGGGTCCAGCCTGGGGCCAACCTTGTGGTTAATAGTTATGGAAGAATGGTTTGAATGCATGAAAAGCTTGAAAGAGGAATGTGAGATGGATGATGAAATGGTGAAAGGTTGGTCCCGCAGGAGTATTCAGATGACCAGATTATCCTAATTAGAGGCAGATCGGGAAAGGAAATGGAGAGGAGGTGGACGCAGCTGTGGGACAATTTAACACGGTGGGAGCTGAATACCAAATTGCAGTACAACAAAGAAAAAACGGAGGTATTATTTATACCACATGCTGGCATAACCAGACAACCTAGGTTGGTATACCTTGAACAACAGACCATACCCAAGGAGGCTATCAAATACCTTGGTGTCGTAACTGACAGAATGGGCAATTATGAATCCAAAATGAGATCGGCAGTAAGTATACATGTTCCTGGAACATGTTAAGAAAGTCAGGGCAAAATTGACGGACTCAACAATGATAATTAGAGGTCTATTCAAACGCCAAGAAGTACACATAGGGGAAGTAGCGAGAATTGTGTGGGACAGGGTACTTAAACCGGCAATACTTTATGGAGTTGAGGTGTGTGGGGCAAAAGCTGAGGACTCCCGAGTGAAGAAACAGCTTGAGGCTACGCAACGGCTGATCCTAATGGGTCTGAACAGAGGTTACTCGACCGTACCGACCGTGGCTCTGCAAGTTCTAAATGGTACTCCGCCAATTTGGATCGAGGCTAAGCAAATGTTTGATATGACAAAACATCATTGGAGAGCGTTTCTCAGAAGGAAGGCAGATGAATCGCGACGAATCCCAATATATAGGCGTATGCCAAGGACAGCAGGGGTTCGCAAGAAGATAAAGGAGAGACGATTAGAATATGGAGGGATGCAGCTCTGAAAGAGGAAGTCTGTGGTCTCGGCGCTATAATAGAACATGGGGATGCATTAAACGCAACGACCTCTCAAAAACTCATTGACAAGAGCGTATTACGAGCAGAGCTACATGGCAACCTTCATGGACTAACTGAGGCAGAACTTTACACAACAAGGAACCATATACTGGAGGCAACGTTGACTCTTTTTAGCGACAATAAACAAGCGGTAGAGGAGGTTCATAATTATGAATCCAAAATGAGATCGGCAGTAAGTATACAAGAGCTTGCCGGAAAATTGAGGGACAAAAATATACAGGTCAGTATTGTGTGGGAGAAATTCTCGGGGGTCAGCCATGGTAAGAGGGCACATAAGCTGGCCAGGGAGGCCCTTGGACAAGAGCCAGAGCATATGTCGCTAAAAGATGAATACATACTGGAAAAACGGGAATACAATAAACTAAGGAAAACAATGGTGGAGGCCGAATGGCAGAGAGTATGGGATGAGAAGGAGAAGGGCAGAACCTTGTATAACGTATGCCAGAAAGTAGGTAGGAAAAAGTTACAACTGGAGAAAAAGGCAATACAACTAGCCACATGACATGGGAACTTTAAGGCATATCTGAGGAGGTTTAAGCTAGGTGGAGTGGATGATGATGGATGTAAATGTGGAATGGGAGCGGAGGATGTAAATCATGTTATGAATGAATGCATGAAGGAAGCAAGAGTGGACGCTAAGAGTACCGTCTTAGAAAGAAAGGGAAGTCTCGACTTTCGGCTCAGAAAGGATTGGGGTGTAAATGATAGTGTGGAAATAAAAACCTTTAATACATTGGCTAAATTAATTGTATGGAATGAGAGGTGACGTATTATATGCGCATCGTACCATGATGAATACTAAGATGAACAGAACATGCAATGACAATGTGGGTAGCGAGGAAAAAGAGAATGCTTATAGTGGTAGCAGAACATGATATCGAATGGAAGAAAAGCGTGAAACGCGCTGTATGACCTAAGGTATATCAACACAGGGATAGCCCTTAGAAATAAGGCTGCGTTAGTACCTAGTAATACAAATAACATTGTTGCCTAAGGACACCATTTGTAGTAGTCACACGCTACATGGGACAGGAGCGTTGTGATATATTAACTGATACTTGAGATGTATATACCGGGGGCCTTTGGGCACTCCCCTAAAAGGAAATATTAGTAGGTATAGTGTATGATTAAGTTTATTGTGACCAAACGGTACATGAAAAAGGAATTAGTAATATGTTATTTATGGTAACATATAGTTTTTAGTTTGTTTATATGTAGAATGTAGAGCTTTTTTGATTAAATAAAGAAAAATGTTAAAGTCTTCCTTCCCCGCTGAATGTTGCCAGGTTTTGTCGATCGCTCACGGGAAAGCACGGTGCCGAACCGGGAGAGGTCGATTAAGCCTGGGGATCATGGTGATGCTGGATTTATAGGTGGGTTTCCTTGGCCCTGAATATGCTAGATAAAGGGTATTTTTTGTCGCTTGAAGCCGAAAGGTACAGAAGCGGGCCTCGGCCGTAAACTAATCATGTCCGTGTAGATTTTAATTGTTTTGTCGTCAGTATTACTGCGAATAATCTATTTTGTGGCTATAGATATGGCAGCAAGTTCAGAGTGAACTATGCTTGCTTGTCCCTCCATAGACCATTTGAGTTCAATTTTCAAGCTTCGCAAGCATCCCTACTTTTTAAACGTAATAAGAAAACAGGTGATTATCACGATAATAGGAATACTGTAAATTTTTAGAAGTGGTGTAAAGATCAACTTATTATAACTTAGAAGAACCATCCTTAATTATACGGGATAACGCAACTTTTCACACTTATCTAGAAGAAGAAATTACGAGAAAAAGCTGAAGCAAAAACGTCTTTTAGAATAGCTTGGAAAGAAGAATTTCCCTTTTCAAATAATATTTTAAAAGATGCTGTTTTGATTTTGGTGGAACAGCAAACAGTGCCGGAATAAAAATTATCATTTGGATAAGTACGCTCCCCAGGCATGGTCATTGTGTCCTCAGGCTACGACCCTATCATTATTATTTTAGTCTCATCGAAATGGTGTCGTCAGAGACTAAAAGATGTTATGACGAAGCTATTGTTAAAACCACAGGGTCACGTGCTGAAGTTTTAAATGTATGGAATACCGTACTGGAAAATGTGAAACAACACTGGCAAAATTACATAAACCACAGAGAGAAAATTATTTCTGAGGCATGTGAGGTAGAAAATAAATTGTACTTGTTAAACATCCAACCAATGGTGATCTCTGTGTCGAATGAATCCGACGAGTATAGCGCATTTTTCTATTAGACTTGTTCACAAATCTAAGTAGTAGACTAAGAAATCTT
>MU186060.1:26515-45221 GCA_016904865.1 Pissodes strobi | reverse complement strand
CAATGACAGTTTGTGACAAGAGGGGCTGCATTGTATTAGCTGGCAGGGATGTCAAACTGGTGAGAGCAGTTTGATTACGTGGAGTGACGCCCCCGCCATTCCGAGTTGCCACGGGATGTGGCCCATCAAATCCCATCGTCCTCCCCCAGGCTGGAGAACACCGAAGTACAAAGTCTGGAGCTGACCAATGACAGTTTGTGACAAGAGGGGCTGCATTGTATTAGCTGGCAGGGACGTCAAACTGGTGAGAGCAGTTTGATTACGGGGAGTAACGCCCCCGCCATTCCGAGTTGCCACGGGATGTGGCCCATCAAATCCCATCGTCCTCCTCCAGGCTGGAGAACACCAAAGTACAAAGTCTGGAGCTGATCACTGGGGAGTGACCCAACAAACCCTATTTTCACCCCTGTCAGACTAGGGACCACCAAAGGAAAGAGTCTGAGGCCGATGCATCCAGTGGAAGCGGTCCTAGGTGGTAGATGCATACGCCTACTCGCATCGTCCGGTGAAAGACCACCCCACCAGAACTGGGAAGCGCTAAGTGGTTTCCCCGAATCACGTTCCGTTTCCGCGCTGGTGGTTCCGGGTTTCACAGTAGGAATATACTAATATGGACATGATGGTGCTTCCAGGATCAAAATATTCCGGAGGTAAACTCCCCGGCCATTCGGATCTCCGGGCGCTGGGTGGCCCTGGGAGCCCTTCATTCCGCATTTCAGAGACAGCAAAGATACCGAACCAATTTAGAATTGATTTCTGCAACATAAGAGGCCTAAATACAAACATAAATTCGGTACACCAACATCTACAAGCAAATAGACCACACATACTAGCCCTTACAGAAACACAATTATGTTCTACAACAACAACAGTGAACTATCCTTATCCTGGTTACGACTTACATACCCGATTTAGACATAAGTTCGGAATATGCCTTTTTGTCCGAAGCGACCTTTCATGTCACCGAGAGGAAACACTCGAACCGAACAACCTTGACGTCATGTGGCTCAAGTTCACCGCCGGGGGATTAACCAAGTTTATATGTTGTCTCTATCGCCCTCCGAGCGATAGAGCCTACCAAAGCTTTTTTTCAACACTAGCTACCACTTTTGACTCAATACAGGTCGATCACCCCAGTTCAGAAATAATCGTTCTGGGAGACTTCAATGCCCACAACACCAACTGGCTCAAACATCACAACAAGACCGACAACGAAGGTAGAGAGGCTGAAGCATTCGCCATCAGCTGCGGGCTTACTCAAATTGTAGACGAACCAACTCGAATCTCAGAGAGGGGCGAATTCGCCGCCCTCCTGGATCTTTTTCTAACCACCAATCCTGACCAATACACAGTTACAGTTGGTCCGCCATTAGGTACTTCCGACCACAAACTTATTACAACGGTTTGTGAATTGCCACTCATACAGAAGGATCCACCATTGCCTCGCAAAATCTGGCATTACAATTCTGCAAACTGGGACGATCTAAGGGAGTTCTACCTAGATTTTCCTTGGCTCGACGTCTGCTTTGGCGCTGACGACCCGTCAGTCTGCTGCGAAAAGATCACGCAAGTAATCTCCTCAGGAATGGAAGCATACATCCCAAATTCCATCAAGTTACCATCAAAAGGAAAGCCCTGGTTCGACAGAAGATACGAAAGAGCTGTGGGTAGGAAACAGCAAGCCTACAAGTACTGGCAGCAAAATCAGACCGCTGAAAATCGCAATTATTTTGTCGAAGCGAGAAACGAATGCAAGCGTGTTATCGACGAAACTAAGGACAAACACAATCAAAGGATCAGGAATAAACTTTTGCAATGCCCCAGTGGCTCCAGGAATTTCTGGTCGGTAGCAAAGGCAGTAAGTAACAACTTTACAGAAACGTCTCTCCCACCTTTGACAGACGAACGTGGCATCACGGCGACTACAGCCAAGGAAAAAGCAAACATGCTCGCCAAAATGTTTTCTTCGCACTCTACCTTGGACGTCCCCCAAGGCAAAACTCTCCCCACCATATCGAACATCAACACTACCATGGCAGAAGTCAAATTTCATCACCGTGATATTCGTAAAATTCTTAAAAATCTAGATACGCAAAAGGCATCAGGACCGGACGGAATACCTGCCATCGTGTTAAAGAACTGCGCCAACGAACTAACACCCGTTTTTTCCAGGCTTTTTTCTCTGTCTTACGGTAAAGGGATTTACCCATCTTCTTGGAAAGTCGCTCGAGTGCAACCTGTTCCAAAAAAAGGCAAGAAAACCACGCCCTCAAACTATCGTCCAATTGCCTTGCTTCCAATAATCTCCAAAGTCATGGAACGTGTAGTCAATCAGCAACTACTCAAGTACCTCGAGAACAACAAAATAATCAGCGATAATCAATACGGCTTTCGCAAAGAGAGATCGACAGGAGATATATTGGCCTATGTCACTCATATATGGAGTAGGGCAATTGAGAACTACGGAGAGTCTCGAGCGATTGCGTTGGATATTTCAAAGGCATTCGACAGAGTTTGGCATGACGGACTGCTCAACAAACTACCGTCCTTCGGACTGCCAGCCTCTCTCTGCAGCTGGCTTGCCAGTTTCCTTAAGAGCCGATCTCTGCACGTTGCAGTCGATGGACACATCTCGGACACATTCACCATCAACGCGGGCGTGCCTCAGGGCGCAATACTTTCACCAACTCTGTTCCTCATCTATATTAATGACCTGCTGACCGAAACAAATAATCCTGTTTACAGTTTTGCAGATGACAGTACCCTTGTTTCCCACTTTAGATCAGAAAAACCCTTACCAGCGACTGAGACTCATCACCGCAGACAGGAGCAGATAACAGCAATTAATCAAGACCTGGAGAAAGTTCAAACTTGGGGCGACCGAAATTTGGTCCAGTTCAATGCAGCAAAGACCCAAGCAGCAACGTTTACCAAGAGGGCCAATACAGCGGGCCCTGACATCATTATGGCAGGGTCGACCATCCCTTCATCCTCGTCAATCGGACTGCTGGTTATCTCGGACAACAGCAATATGTCCTGGCATGACCACGTTGCTAACATCGCAAAATCAGCCTCCCAGAAGCTTGGTGCGCTATTTCGCAACAAAAAACTCTATACACCGCAGCAGTTGCTCTTGCTCTACAAAGCGCAAATAAGACCGTGCTTAGAATATTGCTCACATATCTGGGGTACCGCCCCAAAGCACACCCTAAAGCTGCTGGATTCCATTCAGAAGAGAGCTGTGCGTCTCGTCGGCGACCCAGAGTTGACCCGGAATCTAGATAGTCTGGAACACCGCAGACATGTAGCCGAGATATCTCTGTTTTACAGATACTTTCACGGCAGATGTTCCCAGGATTTGGTTCGCCTCATCCCGCCCCTGGCGGCTCCTGTCAGACAGTCAAGAGAGACGGCGAGAGCGCACCAGTTCGTCGTACAATTGGAAACACCTAGAACATCGCTTTACAAGAACTCCTTTGTCTGGCGCACTGCATCACTGTGGAACTCACTCCCAGGACATCTGTTTCCCACTAATTACAACTTACAAATATCCAAGAGCCGTGTCAATCAACATCTTCGCACACACACCGCTCGTCGAGCGCCATAGGGTCTCCCTTTAGTGTGTGTGCCACTGCCATAAAAAAAAAAATAAACTACCTGCCATATTTCTTCAATTCTTCAAAGAGCTGGCTCTAGATTAGATTTATCTGACCTTTTGATATGGTATAGTTTGACATTTTGTCAACTGTTTGAATACACGAGTGTCAATGCCCTTCTTAAGTATTCAGTTGTTATATAAAGGAAATCGAAGACAAATCATGCTTAGACTTTAACGCCTTTTCAATTATGCGCATTTAATATTCAACATCTCTTTATAAATAAATTAATAATCCTTCCAAAGAGTTTTCAAAACTCATCTAAATTTAATATAAGGACGCAGGATCATTAAATTTCCATTTGAATATCTTTATAGCGGAACTCCATTGAAAAAGGGGGAAGGGTCCACTTTTAGCCGGTTAAAAATCATGTGGCAAGCTTATCCAGGATTTTCGTTAATTTCCCTTTACCGTCAAAGTCCTTGGCTGTTTTAAACAGCAGTTTTAGCACTGGAGTCTGTCCAGGGAGATTTTCGGTTGGATCACTGATAACAATATTCGGAAATTCAATGGGTTACCTTGTAGTTTTGAATTTATAAAACTTATATCCACAAAGTTATATATACTGTATCATATCGCTAAGACACGATTCAAAGAATGGAGCTGAACTATCTACGCCACGTTGATAAGTGTACTACAGATATTAGAAAACCCATGTTATCGATGAGTTACTGTTTAAGAAATAGTCTCATACACTGATATTTTGAAAATCTTAGAGAAAAGAGATACTAATATGAACCAAAATGGGTTTTTCATTTCTCTGGAAAAGTGGGTGCATTTGGTGTCAGGTTATTAATACACAACACATGGGCAAAGAGTCAAGGTACATTGTCACATCCACGCGTCCTTTTATCTTTCAGTGCTTTTGAATTAATACCTCTATTAACTGTTCAACAAAGAAATCGGTGCAGGATTTCTTTTCCCCAATTTTTAATTTGTAGTTGAAGGCGGTTTTCGTACCTCAGAGAGTTCATTACTGAGGACGTCAATTAGGTAGTGTAAAAAATGTGTGCGGGATTTTGACTCTAACTTTTTTCCGTGGTATATTCACGTTAGTAAGATAATATCGACCTCTCTACACATTTGTGCAAGTTTGATTAATTATTATTCTATAGAAGCAGATAGACTAATAAAAGTAAATGTGCCAAAATCATGGTCTACAAATCCCCCAAACACTAAAACCTAAAAACAGAAAAAATTTTTAACGACTTTTTCAACTTTTAAAAGCTGTAGATTTTCTATGAATAAATAATTTTTTCTGAGGTTGAAAATGGAAGCCAGAAAACAGTCGAGGTGGAAGTTTTGAGAGATATCAAATCAAATATGATGAATCCTGAGATTGGGAGTAACAGTTTTTGTAGTTAACCATTTTCTCATTCTCCTCAGTGCGGCCACCTCAAGTAATACTTGGCCGCAGCAACCAATGTGTCAAAAGATGAACCATATAGTAAGTAATTGTCCAATGTCTACGAAACAGAACTCTGGACATATAGAGCTTCTTCTAAATACTCTGTGGGGGCAGCAACAAGTGCTTTGCCTATCTGAACATTGGCTAAAGCTGTAGGTACGCGAATTCGTCAGAGCTATGGAATACGAATTGGTGGGCTCATATACCAGAATACAAATGGACCAGAGGAGTCTGGGAATACTGCTCAGCAGGATCACCAAGCACTATGAAGGAATCCAGAAATAGAAAACTTTAGTATCGATTGTGAAGGAGGATCTTGTTCAGTAAGAAATACAAAAGCAAATCTATAATTGTATGCGTCAATCGCACGTGTCTGGAAGCCTTTGAGTCAGTTATGTGTTTGATTTTTACTATGTCTAAAAAATTTGATGTTGTGTATTGTAATGATTTTAATGTAATTTCTGAAGTGAGAGTAATTACAAAAGTGGTCTGCTGGATTTATTCACCTCCTTTAATTTTCACCAAACCGACAAGGGTGACTAAAAAAAACTCCTCATTCCTAGATAATATCTTTGTGAATTTTTCAGACTTCGCAAACAGCTCGATGATTCTTTCAATCTTATCTGACCACTATGTCTAGGTAATGGTCTTTGATAATTATGAATGTAGTATAAATGCGAAAACTGGGGGTTATTTTACATCTTCATCCATTCCCTGGCTCTCGCTTAGACCAATTTGATCAGGAAATTTGTGATTGGGCTGGGTCTGGTTTGTTGGGAGTGATGGATGTTAACAAAGCCTACTTGTATTTCAGTAATATTATTATGCTAAAACAGAATCTGATTTGTCAAAAAAAAGAATAAAAGGTAGGTAAAGTAAAAAAAAATTGACAACAAATGGCGTTATAATCTCATGTAAAAATTGAAAAAAACTTTAGCTAAAAAGCATCTCTAGGGAAGTTAGTTTAAATTTCTATAAACAGTCCGCTAGAATATTGAAATGTATGATGAAGAAATGCAAAACAGTTAACTAATAAAAATATAATCAATCAATCTGAAAACAAGACAGAGGCTCCAAGGATTTTAGTTAAAAATCAATAACTGAACTAAATACTAAAAATCTCTCTTTATTAGCCTTGAGTTTAATACTGAGGAAGACCCTTTATGCGATGTGAATAATTCTTTTCTGAATGAATGTTCACATATAAATCAAAACACTAATATTAATTGTGACAATATAGAATTATCTGCTGATAGTATATTTCTTGAGCCAGCTATACCCCTTGAAACAATAAATTGCTAAAGAAGCTAATAAATACAAATCAATTGGTCACGATGATTATTTAGTACATGGGTGACATGAGTGCAGATTGGACAAGGGTCCTGTGACAAATGGATTGGACTGTACGGACTGGGTGAGCGTAATGAACGAGGAGGCCTCTTATAATTCTACCAAGAAAACTCTATGGTAATAACGAATTACCAAAGCGTCGCCTGTACACATGGAAATCACCACAAGACAATGAAGAACGTATAGTCCGGAATCAAATCGATTCTCGTCAATTAGAGATATAGAAATGCAGTGAAAAGTGCCAAAACCCCATTAGCAGATGTGGGCTCAGATCAGAGTCTTCTTGTGGCGGAGATTATAGTGAAGCTCAAGAGGCTGAAAGTTTTGTCAAACCGGATACCGATACCAGCCTACTAAGAAGTAATAACGTGAATAGCGTGAGAGTGAAGGTGTACCAGGATATAAATGAAAACCTAAATAGATTAGTAAATACTCGCTCGGCAACTCAGAGTCAACCTGAAGACATGTGGCAAAATTTAAAATTATTAGCTATTACAGAACCTCGTAAGAAACATCTGCAACCTGAGAAAAGAACAAATCGAAAAGAAGGATGACTGATTAGTACTTAGGGAAGAAAGAAGAAACCTGACAAAAACAGACAGACGAAATACAAAGAAGTACAGAAGGACATCAAATATAAATATCGGCAAGTTAAAGAGGAGTGGTTAAAAGAAAAATATAGCGAGATAAAAAATCTGCAGACACTGCAAGACTCCCATAGTGTGCATTTAAAAAATAAAAGAGTTTACTGGAACTGGTCGGAAGCAAAAATCATACATCCTTGCAAATGAAGAAGAAAGATCAAATGATTTTATGGAAAGAATACATGAAAACGTTTTTCAATTACCAAAGAGGAGAAACAACTACCAACACTAACAATGAAACTGGATCATCTATCTTAAAAGAAGAGGTGGATTATTGCTCCGAAATAAAGATTCGCATTGAGAAAGCCCGTGCATCATTTCTGAAGATCAAGAAGCTGCTCTGTAGTCGCGATCTAAGCCTGGACCTGAGAACTCGGATGCTCAAATGCCAGTCCTTTTGTCTGGTGTAGAAGCTTGGACCCTCAACGTATATACGAGAGGAAACTAGAAGTCTTAGAGATGTGGGCCTACCGTAGGATCTTGAGAATGATCCTACGGTAGGCCTACATAAAGGCGTAGAGATCCTTCAGGAAGTAAAGAAGAAAATTGCAGTGTCTCGGCCACATCATGAGAGGTCCAAAGTATGAGATTCTGCAACTATCATCATCCAAGGAAAAATTGTGGGAAAAAGGTTTATTGGAAGGAGAAGAATATCCTGGATTAAGCACCTGTGAAAATGGTTTAATGTCACTTCATCTGACCTATTTAAGCAGCTTCCAAAATCAAAATAACGATGTTGATAGCCAACCTCTGAAAGCCAGATGGTAGTATACTTTAGTCAGCTTGTTGAAACGAACTGCATACTGTTTGGCAGCTCCTTTATCACATATAATAGATCTTGTGTTTCAAACCTATACATAAAAAGGTTGATACCAATAAACTTGACAACTAAAAGCCTCTATCGCCCCTCTTGAATGGAAGAGGTGATTTCTACATGCTTGACAGGCTTTCTGCAGTCTCATTTTATAATATCTGGTAGGCGAAAGGTTTTCCGAAAAAAGGAATGAACAATACGTGCGGTCTACCAAGCACTGAACAACATTTCAAAATCAATAAACCAAGAGAGCACAACAATGATTTGTATCTCGATTTATCAGAAACATTTGACAAGCTGTGAACTTGGATGATGTGGAGTCAGTGGGGTATTATTGCGCCTGATGGAGTCGTATCTGTATCAGTGTGCGGATACCTTTACTTCAAGGCTTTTGCCTATTAAAAAGAGTGTCCCCTAAGGCTTGATACTAGGGCTTCTACTATTAATTCTCTATACCAACGACATTGTACATATAACCGACCGCGATATGTTTCTTTATGCTGGTGACACCTCTCCAATCTGTAACGAGGAAAACATAGACATGTGTCAGAGGTATATGGCAAAGTATCGCGATCTACTGAGAGCTACTTTTAAATGTTGCCACGACTCAGGTAGTACATTGCATTACAACCTCAAACAATAACACATTTCATTACAATAACACTGAACTTAAACTCAGTGAAAGTATTGCTTTCCTAGAAGTTTGCCTGAATAAAAAAAAATGGACTGGAAGCCACAGATTCAGAAACGTGGATCAGAGATAAATAGCTATCCATTACGGGTTATCAGTAATGTAGTAAATGTACATAGAGCACTTTCAGCACACTATGCCTATGCACATACATTCCAGAATCCCTTATGGGATCATGTTTTAGGAAAAATCTAATAAGGCAAATCGAATAATGATTCATCAAAGGAAGTGCATTTAAATAAGTTTTAAGATCGGATATAGAGATCATTGCAGAGGAGCTATGGTGGAGAATGGCATCCTGACTCAAAAGAAGCCGCTGCCGCACGTGTAAATGTAAAAACTTCGGCTTGGGCAATAATTTTTGTCCGATAGTATTCTATTCTATGCCTATTTAGTAAATTTAGTTGATAATGTGCATGGTTTGCGTTTTGGTGTTTATTAACTAGGTGCTCCAAGTTAAAAAGCAATTCCTATATTTTCGAATAGAAAAAGTAGAAATATTAGAATTAGTGCTTATTTAAATTTAATTTCAATTATTATTTTACCTTATTTTATTACTGGAGTTAAAGTGTGATTAGTAGTTACGTTCAATAGACCAATAACGTACCAGTGGGAGTGGAATATTAGGATATTAAAAATGAATACCTATAAATATAAATCGGGTGCTCAAAAACGTAAGGAACTTGAGGAGGCAAATGCCAAAAAGGCAAAGCTTCCAAAAATTACTTCTTTTTTTGGGCCGAAGGCTTCTACTAGTAGTCAAAGTAAGTCAAAATAATAAAACTTAGATTTTTTTCCTTTTATGATTTATTTTATTTTATTTAAGTTGAAATCCCGGAAGATATACCTCCGTCGGTAGAACGTTCTACTACCAAGCCAGAATCGAGTTCTGAGACTGGTAGTGTCGGTGACAATATTGGTGAAGAATTTCGGGGTGAAAAAACGAAAACATTGAAATAAGTAATACTGCCGTGTCGAGGGAATCAACGGTTTCAAAAACTGATAAAGGGTATTATGATCCAAATGTGGTATTCACGGATGAACAAAAAATATTTTTAGTTGCTAATGAACCTTGTAGACCTTTAGGCCCCTTTCCTAAAGATGATAAAGGTAGGAGTTTCTCGGCTTTTTACTATACTAAAACTAGTATGTCAGGAATAAAACTGAGCGTTTGTGGCTTTGTTATTCTAAAATCTCGGACAAATGCTACTGCCTGCCTTTTTGGTTATTTGGACAAGCTAATGATGCCATTGGCAGCGGCTACAATGATTGCAGGCATCTTCAACAAGCCATCAGTAGACACGAACAAAAGCTTAACCATAATTTATCTTGCGCAATATTTGATCGCTGGAGATTAAATAAGTCTATTGATGTTGATCTTGAATCAAAAATTCGACAAGAAATTAATGTTTGGAGACAAGTTCTGGAACGTGTCATAGAAATTACTCTAACATTAGCCTCTTGCAATATGCCATTTAGAGGCTACGACGAGGCTGAAAATTCTAAAAATCCTGGTGTTTTTATATCTGTGATAAAATAGCTGTCAAAGTTTGACCCAGTTTTACAAAATTTATTAGAAAATAAGAAAAAACATTCAATCACTTACTTAAGCCCAGCCGTTCAGACTGAAGTTATTGAAATGTTAGGCAATCAAAAGTTCTCATTTTTTCTCGGTTATAATCGATACCACCCAAAATATTGCTAAGACGGACCATTTAAGTGTTATTATAAGTTATGTATCCATAAATAATACAGAAAATGATCCATCGCAGATTGATTGTAATCCACGAATCTTTTTTGGGATTTGTTCCAGTAAAAAGCCAAACTGGTTCGGCTTTGAGCGCTACGCTATTAGACATTTTAATGGAAAATGAACTGCCTTTAGAAAAACTTCGTGGACAATGGCGTTCAAGCCGAGATATTAAAAGTATCGCCTAATGCCTTTTATGTCCACTGCGCAGCGCATAATTTAAGTTTAGTCCTCAATGACTCTGTAAAAAATGTTGAAGAAATTAGGAATTTCTTCGATTTAGTTGAAATTGTCTATGTTTTTTTTGGATAAGGCATTAAACCGTGGGCACTTTTGCAAAGTGTTACTAAAACTAATGCCAAAATAACTTTAAAAAAATTGACACCTACTCGATGGTCATCGAGACACGATGCATTAGAAGCTCTCCGTTTTAGATATGTGGAGATCTTAAAAACACTGGCAAAAATAATTTTAACCTCTACAAATAAAGCGGAAGTTAATGAGGCAATGCCTTTAAGGAACAAATTGGAAAAATTTGAAACAGTTTTTCATATTGTTTTTCAAAATAAAATTTTAAAGAATATTGATACATTGTCAAAACTTTTACAGCAAAATATTGAAGCTGCGTCTAAAATGTTTACCACGGTCACTGAAACCATAAATCAAATAAGAAATAATTTTGATGTAATTAAAATGTAAGCTGCTACTTTGGCTAGGGAATGGGGCACTACTACTGAATTCGAAAACAAAAGGATATCAAGACCAAAAATATTGTTTGATGATGTGAATAACCATTATCAAGTTTAAACAAGTGATGTTTAGTTTAGAATAAATGTGATTTTAAAACTATAGATATAATTACAGTTCAATTAAAAAATCGAGTTTCGGCCTTGACAAAATGTATTCTTATTTCCGCATTTTACTCCCCAATGTTTTACGAGATCCTTCTGAGTTAAGTCCTGCATCTTCAATATCCAGAGGATATTGCGGACACAATTTTATCCCGAGTGCTTTCATTTAGAGAATGTTTTAAGAACGATTTAGATAATTTAACTTCTGTTTTTGATTTATTAGATTTTATTTTGGTAAAAAATTATTATTCATCCTCCAGTTTTAGTGAAATTGTAACTGCCTGTATTATTTTTTTGACCATCCCTATTTCGGTTGCATCAGCTGAACGGTCTTTTTCCAAGTTGAAGTTGATTAAAACTTATTTGAGAAATTGCATGACCAATCAAAAATTATCAGCTTTAGCAATTATTTCTATAGAAAATGAGGAAGCTCAAAAAATAGATATTTCCAATTTTATTTCAAATTTTGGGCATGCAAAAGCAAGGAAAAAAGATTTTTCTTGTTAGTTCGTAAATATTTGAGAGGTTTTAATTTTTTTTGTTGTTGTTGAAGAATATCCAATATTTTGTTGTTTTATTTTTATCATATTAATTTAGAAAAAAAATTGTTTTTAGTTGTTTTGTTACTTGTACGTATATAAATTATTATTCTTATCACAAATAGTTTTTGATTTGTACTTCCAGAGTTTTCTATGTTCAGAAAATTAAATACTTATCAGTATAATAATTGCTTTTTTATGTACCCAAAATTCATATATTAATATGGTTGTCAATACTCCGTATTATAATAGGGGCCCGGCACAATTTCCGCACACAGGCCCGTGGTTACGTTGTTTCGCCACTGTTCTGACAATATTCAGATATTCATTCTGGAATGTATAAAGTTTATTCTGGATAATCCGCCTTTTTTGCAGCATGGTACAAGGTTTAAGAGCAATCTAAGGATAGAATAGACAAATTATAGTTATATACAAAAAAAAATTAGTAATTTAAAAGTCTGGAACACATTACCAATATGGAAGTCTCCCGAAAAATTAAACTATTATTTTACTATTATTATTATTTTTTATTGTAAACTATAAAACAGAGAAAAAATCGATATGTATTTTTTTATTTTCACTAAACATGATTCTTACGAGAGCTATGCTAGTTTTGAGATTTGTATATATAGATATAATAAGCATGTTGCGACGTAACAACTTATGTGCATTTTGACGTCATAATCAGATTTCGAGGCGTTGTATCTGCCTCATTTTTCGACTTATGAAAAGAAAGAAAAAAGCACCTGTCCACTTATTTTTCATGACCTATCAAAATCAGAAATAAAAAAAATTTATGAAACTTCCTCGTTGCTGCAAGATAACAGCCTGCAAACCTAATTAAAAGTAATCTTTGAAAAATCCTTCGAGGGAGAACATATTACAGTCTAAGTGAGCACTCTTCGGATGTGGACTGACCGTTAAACGACTGTAGGTCGTCTGTCTTCTTATATCATAGCTATTACCGTTACTTATCGTTTTGTTTAGTGAACTTACCGCTAAACGACTGTAGGTCGTCTATCTTCTGGTATCGTACCTATCACCGTTACTTATCGTCTTGTTTAATAAACATACCTTTAAGCGACTGTAGGTTGTTTGCTATCTTATATTGTACCTATTACTGGTACTTACCGTTTTCGCTTATTGAACTTACCGATAAACAGCTTCAAGTCATCTATTATTGTATATCATATATATTTCATGTTTTTTATCAAAAGTTAGCTGGTTGAACTTAACGATACATAACTGTAGGTCATCTTTTATCTCATATCGTATCTGTTACCGTTGATATCATAATTTAATTTAGGAATCCTCATTTTCTTCATTATCGTATTGAATATTACCTCGGGATGCGAATATTTTTTGCTGAAGAGCTAGTAATAATGTGATTTATTCCGATATTGTGTCTACCTATTTGAATAATATGCTTTTACTGTATTTGGCTGTAAGGCTCTTGGTAGTGAATCATTTTACTTAACCGCAATTTGCGACCATAACATTTCGTCTTAAGGCAGGTCCCGAAATGAGCTCACTTCGTTTTCACTTGTAGATATTTACCGGATACATACATATATATACTTTACAGGTTAATTGATTGTTTTTGCATATCCTTATTAACTATTTATTGGTCTAATGATATTATCGCCGCTATGTGATTAACTTAGATTAGTTTTGTTGGGTAAATGCTACTTATTTTTTGGTACTTTGTGACTAACTGCGTTTAGTCAGATCTCAAGGATTAGTTAGAACTATTTCCAAACAGGAATTAAGCCCCACGCCTTTAAAAATTATTGTTGAACCTGCTGAGTAAACCTGGTATATGGACCGTTTGTTAAGCAATTAACAAATCTTGCTACATAATTTATCCAGATGTAGAGGATTGTTAGTTACCATCACTACTTAATTGACCCCCTGTATTAAAATATCACTTATGTTATCTATGTTGGGGTTTGGAACCTTCGGCAAAATGCACGGAGTTTTATCCACAATACCGAAACAGGATTATTGCACTCGACACGCGTTTCGCTAACCATGTTAGCATCATCAGGAGATGATTAATGATCATCTTAGATCACTTATGTTGCCATAATATAATCTCATATTAAGATCCAGACAAAGCAAGCTTCGACATTCGAAAACCGGATTCAAAAATGATAACTATTTAAAAAGTTACACCAAATTAAAAATGAGGGTGAAAAAACCTTTAGCCATTCCTTTCGTTGACTAGTTTAATTATTTCATCTCATATATCGTTTATTTTATATTAAGCGATTATCTGGCCAAAATTTCCAATGTTGGGAAATGTTACAATAAGCTTACTATTTAATTGCATCACCATGAAATCTCATATTAAAATAAAATGGTCAATTGGTTGCATCTTTGGATAACCAAGTCTTTTAAAAATATTATAATGACTTAACACAGTAAAATTAATGCAATAGGTTAAAAAGTATATAGGCCTTCATAAGGTTTAGGTAAGTAACTTGGCATTTTTGCAGTACAGTTGTGTAATTACCGTAAGTATAGCTTTTTCCCTTAGGCGTCAAGCTGCGAAAACTCTCCGATGTAACCGTGCGACAAAGGATAATTGAAAAACGCATTTGGTCAGAACACCAGCTCGACGATTTCCACTCCAGGATCCCTTTTATTCCGATTGTATAAACAACGTAAACCTTGATATATTTCACCTAATCCCTCTTTGAGCAATATTCGTGAATAGGAGAAAAGTTATAGTCCCGTCCAGAATGCTAAAGCGACCCGGTGGTCGTTAAATTGTAGCAGGTATTTAAAATTTGTGATTTTGATTAAGTAGGTAAAGAGCTAACACACATTTTCATCAAAGTAAGCCATCAGATATCATATTGTCCTAATTCTTGCTTCATTTAATTTTTTGGCAACGCTTTATCGGTGAATTGACGATGATAGATTAATTCAGTTTCCCTCGGAAATTCTAGTTCATGGGCGAGATATAAAATGCCGAATAGAAATACCAAGGGCAACGTTTTACCGAACGAGACAATTTTTTATTCGTCATTCGATAATCTTAATTTAATACTAATTTCTAGTCAATACAGAAAAACTTTAATTTATTTTTTTAGCTGTGACATTAAGGAGTGCACCCTTAATTCCTCAAATTATTATTATTACCTCAAAATCCTTCAATTTTCCGTCGATATGCCCAATTCAGAAATTCCGGTCTCATCAAACAACCTGACATACAAAATTTAAATTTTGATTGCATAAATTACGAAGTTTAAATCGATACTATCATACACACCACCGGTCGCTTATATATCCCTAATAAGTTGATTAAGTATTAAGCATCCATCCATTCCAAGGGCCGGCTGTAAGCCACACGTTACCAAGTCTAATTAAAAGGGGATTAAAGGGCAATTTGCTTCAAAATTAAGGACTCGTTAATCAATAATTACTGCACGGTTGGTTAAAGCATCTAAAGGTTGGATCAAGGCCAAATAGGGCCTTCGTTTTAATAATTGCTTTATAGATATCCCGCCCGAGGGAAGGGTAGAGTTTCAGTTTTTATTTTCTTTAGAATAAGAATTTCAAGAGACATTATTTCACAGGGGCTATTCGGAAGGTACAGGAAAGCAATTATTGAGGAAATAAAGGTACAAAATCAATCGTCTACAGTGTCAATCCAATCATTAGTAAGTATATTCTATTTATCGATTACTATCCTGTATTAAATATTATTTTAGATTCCAGAAACAGTTTTAATGAACCAAAAAATAATAAATATAAAAAACTAAAAACTGTATTAAATTACTGTAGACTGTAGCGTATTCATTCCAACCGAAGAACAAGAACCACATTTTTGAAAAGATTTCTTTACGCACACTGCACCTGGAGAATAAGCTCGTGATCGCGTTAAAGAAACTTTACAAAATTCAAATTCAAATTCAAATTGTTTATTCATGTTAATACATCATATGTGTCTACACAAGTCAACCAAAATATACATACATTATTACTCAAAATTCAAATTCACTTATTTATTATCATTCATTTAAAAGAAATTAGTACTTACATGCTTATATAATTAACCGCACTAAATTAAATTAAACAGTAATAAAAGTCAAATAACATACAAACAAGAAAGTGAAATAACATAAACAGGACAAGCTTAAAAGGAGTGCCTATCCTAAAACTTAAAAATTTACACCTAAAACTCACACTACAATCAAGAGGACGGGTAACTGGTAATTAAAAACAAAGTCCTAACTAGGTACTTATTATAACAATTGGTTTAAATATTTTTTACTATGAACTTTAAATACCGACCAGTTTGTTGTTAAGGCAAATGAGAGTGGAGTTGTAAAACTCTTCCAGGGAGTAGAAGGCTTTTTCAAGTAAAAATTGTTTTATTATTCTCTTAAACTTTGACCTACTTAGGACTATTATCTCCTCTGGAAGTTTATTGAACAGTTTGGCTGCATGAAAACCCGGGCCATTCTGACACCTTCTATGGTAGGGAGTTATGAGATGTCCCTTATGTCTGATATTATGATTATGAACATCTGCAAAGCAGGAAAATCGATCACAGTTGTCCCTAACATATAAGAGATTCTGCAAAATATACGCTGATGGTAAAGTCAATATACAGTTCTCGACAAAAGCACACCGACAGTCCTCTCGATAGCCCAAACCAGCCAATACCCTCACAGCTCTTCTTTGCATTGCAAATGCCTGCTGGGCACCCGCTGAATGTCCCCAGACCAACAGGCCAGGTGGGAGTGAAGCAGAGAAAAATAAGCTTGTTTTACCACTTTAGGCGAGACACAAGATTTCTCAAGAGATAAATATTTTTGCTCAGTTTTTTGCTTATAATTTCTGTATGTGCGTCCCATAGCAGTTTTTGATCCAGGGTTACACCGAGAAACTTCACATTCCCCTCCATTGGCTCAATTTTCTTTAGTGAGAAGACATATTTTTGGGTTTTAGATTCATTAAGGAAAAGTTGATTTGAAGAGAACCACTGCATGGCCCTCGACTGTGGCCCGACATGTCCAGAGCTACTTGTAAGTTGGCATGTTGTGCTTGTCCAGTAGTATCGTCAGCAAAATTTATATAAGTTTCAGTCTCTGCAATTGTGTGTAAATCATTAATGTATATCAAGAATAAAATTGGACCAATTACTGAACCCTGTGGTACCCCGATAGTAACTTGTTGTGTATTAAATAAATTATTATTGCAATGAACTGCTTGTACTCTGTTTGCAAGATATGATTTAATAAGAGATATGCTGTCTGATGAAAAATTGTAAAAAGAAAGTTTCCCCAAGAGAATATCATGCCGAACACAGTCGAAGGCCTTACTGAGATCACAAAAAATTGACACTGTATGTTCTGAATCCTCAAAACCCTCCATTATGTTTTCAACAAGCCTTAGAACTGCCAATGTTGTATTTCTACCTCCCCCAAAACCATACTGTTGCGGACTGAGAACATCATTCAGCTCAAGATAAGTCGAGATTTGCTTTGCCAGACATTTTTCGAAGATTTTTGACAGAGCAGGCAGCAGAGATATTGGCCTATAGTTATTGAGATCATTAATATCTCCTTTTTTAAAAATTGGTACAACCTTAGCAATTTTTAAGCAATCCGGAAAAACACTCTCTGCAATGCAGTTATTTATTATTTTTCTCAAGGGCATTATTAGAAGATTTTTGACACTTTTAATTAGTGAGATACTAAGGCCATAAATGTCTTTACTGGCTTTATTTTTAAGTTGGTCTATTATGTCACGAACATCATTATAAGAAACCTGCTGAAATGAAAGAGACTCATTACCCAACACAAGAGCCCCGAGGTTAACCAAAGGATCACGGCCAGTGTCGGGAATTTTTCTCTGTATATCGACAGCTGCACCTACAAAGAAGTCATTACAATCATGCGCTGTAAAAGTAGAAGTTTCAGCTTTTTTGTTACTTTTCCCCCGGTGATCATTGATTATTTCCCACATGCACTTGGCCGCATTAGTTGAATTTCTTATTTTTATTTCATTACAATTTATCTTAGCATTTTTTATTTGTTTTCTATAAATTTGACGAAATTTTTGTATAGATTCTTTTAATTCATTAGTGGGATAGTGTCTATATAAGTCTCTAAGATAGTTTAATGTTTCACGACTATTTTTTAATTCATCATTGAACCACTCGACATTATATTTCTGTTGTTCTTTAATTTGATAGTGTTTGTTTGGAAATGACTCATTAAATGCTAATTCGACCAAATGCTTGAGATGTTCAAATTTATTTTCAGCTGAAATATGGTCATTAATAAAGCCAAAATCAATTTGTGATATTTTTGAATAAAAATTATTTTTGCCTTGTTGTGTTATCGGTTGACACATCTTCCTTGCAAATGCAGTACATGGTTTCTCAAAATTTAAAGAATAGTTCAGGGTTACCAACTGTGCATCGTGATCAGATTCACCCGGCCTTACAATACTGACTTTGAAGTTCTCAGAGAAATTGATAAATATGTTGTCCAGACAGTTTCTCCCACGTGTTGGCTCAAAAACAGTTTGTACCAAACCAAAGGAGTTTAAAATATTGGTAAGTTCTTGACAGTTTTTTTTCATTTGTACAAAACTTGACATTGAAGTCCCCTGCAAGTATTATATTGTTGTTAGTAGCCATGTTACCCAAAATGCAATCAATTATACTAATAAAGGTGTCAAAACTACCCGAGGGTGATCTATAAACTGATATTACAGTAACATTATATTTAAGTGACTTAGCTGCACATATTTCAATGCATTTCTCCACACTCATTTGGCTTACCTCAGTCAGTTCCTTAAAATCAGCGCTCCCCTCCAATAGAACGGCAGAGCCACCACCACAATGGTTGCTGCGGCAAAATGAAGCAGCCACAACTAGGTTCCCAATTCTCAAGCAGTCGACCTCATCCATACTAAGGAAGTGTTCTGTTAGGCACATAACATTGATCCCCCTATCACAGATAAATGCATCAATCTCATC
>MU186060.1:0-26115 GCA_016904865.1 Pissodes strobi | reverse complement strand
GGGGTCTGCGCATTTGCAATTCCGTTCAGGTCGGCGTCGCGGATTTCCTTAAGAAATCCGCCGTGGGCATCCGTACTTGGCAACCTCGCAGGTTGCGCTTCATTCGATTTGTGTGACGCATGCGCAGTCGGGGAAATAGCATCAGCTGGTTCTGGCACAGTGACAGGAGGAGCGGGGGCAAGGGAGGGGGAGACCAATGTAACCTCACTCTTGTTTTTCTTAATTTTCCTCATATTTTCGATCTTTTCCTCCAAAAATTCGATCTTTTCCTGTAGTAGGTCTTTATTCTCCTGAAGTAAAAGCACCAACGATCCCAAAAGTCCATTATTTTTGGCATAAAGCCTGACATTGTTGCCGCCAAACTTTCTTCTGCACATTTAGAACATTTTATTTCGTGGATATTTATAATGAGAAACCCTGGACTTCTCACAACACAACGACTGTGGTATTCACCTTTACAACACAAACACTTTACTGGATTATTCACCTTTTTACTACATATTTTACACATTTTCGCAGGAGCGTTTAAACTTTCGACATCGT
The DNA here is from genome assembly GCA_016904865.1 of Pissodes strobi. Classification (NCBI taxonomy): domain Eukaryota; kingdom Metazoa; phylum Arthropoda; class Insecta; order Coleoptera; family Curculionidae; genus Pissodes; species Pissodes strobi. The sequence continues at coordinate 25,572 of MU186060.1, read as the reverse complement.
CGGCCGCCATCTTGAATTGAAAATGTGTGACACGGAGAACGCGTTACAGAAACGCTACAAAGTATGTGATATGGCGAAACGATCGGTAGTAGAGAGGAGATATAGCGTTGGTAAAGACAGAAAGAAAGAGTTATACGGCAAATATGGCAAACCTAAGGGAAGTAGATAGGGGAGATATAGCGTTGATAAAAACAGAAGAAGAGATAGTGATGCATCCTATATCATATACTTAATACATAATGCACGCTGTATCTGGTGAACGCGTTACGGAGACTTTACGAAATGTGTTGATACGACAAACGCGTTACAGAAACGCTACAAAATGTGTGATTATGTTGCGGAACCTCTGCGGCCTTAGGGCTAACAGAATAGAAGTCCAATGACTTTTACATAGACATAAACCGGCTGTCCTGACCTTACAGGAGACCAGGATACATCGCTTACTAAGCTTTGAGCTAGCAGGCTACACAACATGTAGATACGACAGACCCAACCCGAAGAGAAGAGGGTTCGCATTAGTAGTCCACAACGAAATAGACCACACCGAACTGGGCGTCGAAATGAAGTCACAAATTGAGGCAGTCTCCATAAAAGTCGCCACGCGACATGAACACATCAAGATAATTTCGGCTTATCTACTGCCTCAAAATCTACTCCAAGAAGAAGGCATAGAAGAACTAACCCAAGATCCAAGTCCCGAGATCATAAGTGGAGACCTAAACTGCAAACATCTGCAATGGAATAGTGCAAGAATAAACAGAAATGGTCGAAAACTAGCACAGTATTGTGAAGACGGAAAAGTTGTTTTACTAGGACCGGATCAGCCTACGTACCTCCCAAAAGATAGAGGTAATCCGGACATATTAGATATAGCACTTATGAAGAACGTGAAATACGTCACAGATATAGAAACTAAAGTAGAAGGGACGCCGGATCTCAACGCTATAATACTGTATGTTAATCTAAGACTCCAGATCCAACCTGAGAAACAAAAATAATACTAAATGGCTTAGATATTAGAAACATCAAAAAGACTGTAGAAATACGATGCCTATTTAATGCGCAGCAACTGGAATTAGAGGTAGAAAACTTGGAAAATAACATCATCCAAGCTTTTAATAATAGTACTGTTATAGAAGACCTCTCCAACAGTCGAAGACATGATGAACTCTTAGATGAGATTAAAAACATGACTCGATTAAACACGAGACTGATGAGACGCATATATGCAAGAACTGATAGAGAAGAAGATAGAATCACGCTGAATAGACACAGCAACACCCTAAGAATCCAAATAAAGACGCACAGAGAGGAATCTTGGAGAAGAAAACTCAGAGATTTGAACTGCGAAAGCCAAATAGCCTGGCAGATGCAGAGAGCACTCCGCAATGCCAAAATTCCGATCCTGCCTATACGCGGGGCAGGTAAGTTGGTCTATGTAGATGAAGATAAAGCGAACGCATTCGCTGAAACAATGCAAAGCCAAGGCAGAATAAATGAACACCCTGACGAGGATGAAGAACTACACGCGCTTCGACCAAATACACATTCAACCAAGACGTGATGTACCAACTTTACCCGGTGAAGTTGCAAACATCATAAAGACGTTGAAGATAAGAAAAGCACCAGGTACTGACAAAATCAGCAGCCTGATTCTAAAAAAGATACCCAAAAATCGAATCACTGTCACAGCGAACATCATCAATGCGTAACACCTAAACTAGGTAAGGATAAAGCCCATCTAGAAAATTATAGACCCATCAGTCTCGTCTCAGCTGTAAGCAAAGTAGCTGAGAGAGTGATCCTTGGAACACTTAACAACAAATCCAACGAACTTGACACGATTCCCTGTTTCCAATACGGATTCTCGAAGGAACACTCTACGGAACTACCACTCCTAAAAGTAGTCGAAAACATAACAAGCGGCTTTAACAACGGCCAAGGGATAGGGCCAATCTTTCTAGATGTAGAAAGAGCCTTCGATACAGTATGGCAGCAGGGACTATATTATAAAATGCTAATAGGGGCTACTCTGACCGCATCATTAAGATCATACAGAGCTACCTAAACTACAGAAGAATTCAGGTGAAAATTAAAGGAAAAACATCTAGACCTAGGACACTTGAGGCAGGAGTACCACAGGGCTCAGCCCTTGGACCATCATTGTCTCGATATCTACTCATGGCATACCATCTTTTGACGACGCGCAAAGTTCATTGTATACTGATGAGACAATGATACAGTTTGTCCATAATGACACGAGCAGAATAAGAAGGGTGCCCTAGGGGGCAACAGATGAGCTTATACACTGGATGGCCAACTGGAAGATCAAGGTCAATGAGCGCAAAACGCAGGCCATTCTTCTTCGAAGGAGAAGGATGACTGCTGGACCTTACATACATATAAATAGCATCGACGAACCTTGGAATAAGAGGGTCAAATACCTTGGAGTGCATCTGGACTGTGGCCTGACATAAAGTTTTACTTTTGATGTCTGGTCCATACGCACATTAAGCATCATGAACTATGTTTACGATTTGTATTAAATTCTGATTTTACCGATTACTACCCTATATTAGATATGCCTTTAGATTCCAGAAATAATTTTAATAAAACAAAAAATAATAAGTACATAAAACAAAAAACTATTAAATTCTTATTACGTATTCATATAAACCGAGGAACCACATTTTTTATTAAATTCTATTGATGTTGTAGAAACATGTAATCACCGTTAAGAACTATTTGTTCGTTTATGCCAGCCTGTAAAAAAGCTAACGAAACCATTGTGCCATAAAAGCCAACATTTACTACTAAATGTAGATTTAGATATTACAAAAAAAAAAGATATTTAAAGTAATAATGGATATAAAGTAAATTTATAAAATCCTTTCTAAAGCAACTAATGAGCAAAATACTAAATGTGATGACATCACCTAACGAGAAGTAATCCAATCAGCAATGCAGAAAACAACTATGTTATTAAAAATGTATCTATGGCAATCAACTCTTTTCTTTATAGCTTAAAATTTTCCGAAAAAAAATTGGCATATTTTTTTTGTAAGTGCGTAAATGAGGTTTACACGAAAGCGTCGAAGGGTCACGATAGATTTTTTTAAATTTCAAACATTAAACATAGAGTTCAGAGAAAAAATTCTGAATTCAGACTTTTAACTGGGAATTCTAAGTTTAAACTCTGAATTCAAACTTTAAACTCTGAATTCGGAGAAAATGTCTGAATTCAGGCATTAAATTGAGAATTTAGATTAATAATAAATAAGGCATTTGAGATTTTCGTGTGTTCAAATGTTTAGACCTGCCAGGTGGTTTTAAAATATGGAATATCCAGAAGAAGCGTAGCAAGAGACTTTCTCATACCTTAATTCGATTTTGCTCAGGGGCAAATATTTTTAATTTTCAAAATGGCAACCTTGCTCAGTTAACCATAGGACATATTCCGAACAGACACATTTAAATCTTCATATATTTACCATGGCTTATCAGTTGAAGAGGTAAAGAAACTTTTATATTAATACGATGTGGATTTAAATCTAAATTTTTCGAGATCCTGGCAGAAAAATCAAATCGCTGACCCAGATTAGTCTGCATCACATTTAAGAAGAAATGTAACACTCTCCATCTGATGCTCTAAAGCTTCGAGTCTAGGTAGAGTATTAGTTTTAATAAAAATACATTGACAACTTAAACTGTACTTGGCCGATTAGGTATTGGTTGCCAAGACATATGGGATATGGACGAGATCGGGGTTACAATATTTCAAAAACCAGACATGATTGTTGCTAGAAAGGAACACAAGCAAATAGAAACAATTTCATCTGAAATAACTTTTTAACTGATGCACCAGTTGGAAATACATTTAACTGCATTTTTTTGAATGAATGGAAAAGGGCATTTCGTAGATTTTATAAAGCATTTTATACAATTTACCAAGTATTTCAAAGAAATGACAGTCTTGCATTGCTTGACAATCATAGTTCATAAATCATATTTATTAATAGAAGGCCTAAATAAATCCAAGGAAAACAGAGTGACTGTACCTATATTCCCATCACACGCCTCCCACAAACTTCAATCTCTAAGCCAAGAAATATTCGGACCTTTCAAAAAATTACGTTATTAGTGTTTCAGGCGCTTAGATTAAAAATAATCCTGGGAAAAACATAACGATTTATGACATCCCTGGTTTAGCAAAAACGACTTGGTCATTAGCAATGACACCAAATAACATAATGGCAGGTTTTCTAGAAAACGGTATCAGCCAGATTCGGCAGAGATATTTTTGATGACTCCGAATTTAGAGCAGCTTTGGCCAGATCTGAACCGACTGAAGAAACAAATTATAAGATATGTGGAGAGGATGAAAATAGAATAAGTGGCATTCACAGTGATAGAATACGTGCATATAAGACTTCGGCTAAAATCAAAAAATGGAAAACAATTTGAACTCACCCAAAACTAGGTGTTCTACATGGTATGATAATGATGATTTCCAAGTTCCAGATAAAGAATTGCCAAAAGAAATTCCTATTCTGGGAAATGTTGTTCATGAAACTATAAGTAAAACAGAATTTACAATTTCAAACAAAAATATTTGTCTAGATGTCATCAGACCATTTTCGAAGGCACCGCTAAAAATACTAACCCTGCTACCAGTGGAAGAAAGAGAAAGCCGGCAATAATATGGATACTACAGAGAAAGATGCCTCAGAGCAAAAATAACTAAATAGAAAAACAAAAAAGCAAAAAAAATTGACCGTGAAAAACTTTTCTAGAAAAGAATGTAGCACAGCCACAACAATTAAACAATAACAGAAAATAAAGGCAAAAAAAAAGAAAAATATTTAGTAGAGGAAGAGGACAGCATTCACTATTTCTGCCTACTTTGTGCAGATTTTGTACAGACTAAGCCAAAGAAGAAATAAATTAAATGCACTTTTTGTAACATGAGGACTGCACCTGAAAACATTTTATTTCATCAATGTATTAACTGTGATTTCGATGATGATGTTTAAAATTTACTTACTTTGCTCTGAGCCAATGTGAGTGTGTTTTTGTTTCTTTTATGTGACATTTTTTTAAATATTTTGTTAAATCATTCTACCACTATTTTTCTGTAGGAAATGTGTTTTGATTATAATAATTGCAACTTAAAGTGAGTTTTCCCTGATTACAAATTTCAGACTGCTCTATTCTACCCCACAAGATGGATAAGTTGGCGCACGTGACATGGGCACAAATTATTTAAGCTTAATACTTCAAAATAAACATATTTATATTTTTTACTACTGCTAAAGAGTATAATAAAGCATTATGTGGTCATCAACTAAGTTCCATCCCTGGTTTTTCTTTTTTAATAATTAAATGAAAAGTGCAGCAACTAGCCCTGGTCTCCCCTAATCTAAATTTTGAGTTAAGTCTGAATTTAGACTTTTTCCAATAATTCAAAGCTTAAAGTCTGAGATTCAGACTTTTCTCTCCGAATTCAAAGTTTACAGTTTGAATTCAAAACGTTTTTTCTTAATTCTAATTTTAAAGTAAAAATTCAAAAAAAAAATTAACATGACCCTTCTACGCTTTCGTAGTTATGTGAGTCATTTTGAAAATATTATCGAAAAAAGTTGTTTCAATTAAAATTTCATGTCTAACTACAAATTTTTAAAACAAAATTTTGATATTTTTTTACCATTTTTCTCACTGTAATCCATAGACTTTTTCAGACAGTAGACGTATACACATTGTCTAAAAGAATAAATTTGAATTGCACATTAATAAAATAGACTTCGAGCTTCGGTACATCAAAATTCTAGGCTTGCATTTTCGAAATCGGTTAGAAAATAGTGGCGGCGCTTAGGTACACTGGCCCCTAAGCAAATATTACATCGGGCTCCTCTCTTCTTGTATTAAAGTTTAAAAAAAAACCTATATTTTATACTTGATAATCAGTCGTTTTATTTAAATAACTACATCTATTAAACATTTTAATTAAAACGAGATTAAATTATTAAATAAAATACATACATTATACTATTGAATCCACAGCAACAACAACAAGGCAACTAAAATTGCAAAAATAAACAAAAATTATTTATTTAGTATAAAGACAAAATATAACTGTTTACCTAAACTCGAAGAACCTTAACGTGATTACTGAATGCTGAAGTAAAAAGAGAAGGGTTTGTCAAAAATGCACAAAATGCCATCGCCATTTATTTCTTTAAATATATAACCTATCTACTAGGTACTTAAAAGTCTGTTTTTCTGGCCTTACTAATGGCAAATTGTTCAACTAAATCCCGAATATTCATTTTGGATGCCGTGTTATGTTCGATAGACAAAATGGAGAGATCATGCAGTCTATGGTGACTTGTGGAATTTCTTAAGTAATTTTTTAAGATCTTTAATTTACTAAATGACCTTTCAGCGGTGGCAACTGTTACCGGAAGTGTCAAAAATAAAATCAATAAAATAACGACCTCATTAAAGTCGTTTTCAAGGATACTATATTTCTGCAATAATAAATTTGCAAAATCCCGAATATTCATATCGTCATTCAAATCATGTTTTATTAAAGCAAGAACATTTACAAATTGAAGGCTTAGATTATTATTTAGTACATCGCTATACTTTTTTTGAAGTTGATCGCAACTTCTAACTAGTTCCTCTTCCTTCATTTTTAAAATATTTTTCGGTTCCAAAAATTGAAATATATTTGTCAACTTTTCAAAGTTTTCAAATCTAGTGCTAAGCCGTTCAATAACAATATCTAATATGAAGTAAAACACATTAATTTTAAACCATTTATCTTGACATTGAAAATGGTAATCAGTAGCAAGTTCATCAAAATGCGATTTTACTTTCGGTTGACGTTTTTCTGAGAAAATTGGCTGGATTCCCCATTTTCTTGCTAACTCAGGTCCTTCGACGATAAAATTTTCGTATGATAAATGAAGTTTTTGCAAATTTATTTTGGTGCGTTTTTGCGGCTTCCACAAGGTCTAAATTATGTTTTTGCAAAATTTTTTAAGAAAAATTTATTTCTGATAATATTTTATGCATAAGCAGGCAATGCAAAATAAAGTTAAAGGTTTCCATATTTTTTCTCAAACTTTTGGCTTGATCGATCTCGTCTTTTTTTGAACTTTTGAGAATTATTTCGGTAGGGGATTTGATAATATCTATATAACGGAGTTTAACAGCAGTAACAGAGAGCAACCGACCTGCCCATCGAGTTGGATTTAGTTTTTTTAAAACTGTATTTGATTCACTTGTGAAACTACCCAATATGTCCCAACGATTAAGACTATTACAGAAGAAACAATAAAGAGTGTAAATTCGTAAAAAAACCTTCGATGGGTCTACAACCGTTCACAGCATCTAAAAGTACTAGATTCAGATTATGAGAAGCGCAATGTTCATATTCAGCATTTGGCTGAATGTTCTTAATTTTTTGTTGTCCACCATTGTATATCCCACTCATTACGCTTGCACCATCGTAACCTTGGCCGTAACATTTCTTGATGTCAATATTTTTTTGATTTAATATGCCCAATACCGATTTTACCATGCCCTCAGCGGAATGATCCTTTACTGAAAAAAATCCTAAAAAAGTTTCCTTAATTTCAGTGGTCCTTCCTTGGTTAAGACCTTCTAAAGTCTTTACGTTGACATATCTAATTATAATACTAAGCTGGTCAATTTTGGTGATATCCTGCGTGGTATCCATTATTAACGTGAAAAATTGTGCGTTATTAATTTCTGCTATCAAGGTATTTTCTAGCTTAAATGCGAGGCTAGTTTGGGTTAGTTTAGGTTAGTTGGCTGAATTTGGTGCATGTAATAGTTTAGTTGATGGATTTGATGTAGATTTAGATTCGATATTTGTAGGGCAAATAGCCCGTGCTTCGGTTTCAATGACTAGAGCTGCAGTTTCAACTGGTTTTTTAAAAAAATTGTCTAATTTTGGAAGTTTTTCTATTTGTAATTCCCTTTCTTTTTTTAATTTTCGTTTCAATGTACCACTTTTCGTCTTTTTTTCCTGGTTCATTTTTGATTACTCATCAACCTATCTCTATTTTGTCAACCGATTTCTATCTTAGATATACATGGAAGTACACCGGACTACGGACTACAGACTCAACGCTTATACCGCCTGCCAGCCTGCAGCGTTCTCCCTCACATTAGTTTACGTATTGCGTATTCCGACGGAAACCTAAAAGCAGTATTGCGAAATAAAAAATACTTTGAATCTTTAAATGGTTGTTTTAAAGTTTTAAGGTTGCTACAGACTTTGCGTGTGTTCGCATTTCGCCAGCAATTTTTGAATTTTTCCATAGTGTGTATGGATTTATTCGTTTTTAAAGTTAATTCGTAAACGTAAACTCGTAAACAATTAATTGACTTGCGTGTGTTTGTAGCGATTCCCTCTGGAGGGGAGGCGATAAATTGACGAACATCAAAGGACATGCATTAACACTAATCACTGATTTGCTACAATTCGGGCTGATTCCTGATTCATGTTTATGCGTGCAGCGTTCATCTATAACGTTCAGTTATAAACGGAAATCGTGAATACATGCATCTAGATTTCGCGAATCGCGAATACATGCATAAACTGGTGGGCTCTGATTTATAAATAAGTAACGAACTGCAACGAACCGGGCGAATGCGAATCCCGAATCGTGCTTTACGAATTGGGAACACACGCATAGTCTGTAGCGACCTTTAGAAGGTCGTATTTCGTATTCCAGTCCAGACCTGGATAGTGGATATTATCATTACTATACCGCTAAACTAATTATACAAAACGGCCCTTGTTTTTCAACAAGTTAAAATTGCAAGTTAAAGTTCTGGGAGGGATTACCGATTTAACAGGACATGACACTAAATTTTCAAGTGATACAACTGTTACTTACCCAATCCCAATAATAAATAATGAATATTACAAAACTGTAGTACACACTCACTAAATAGCGATTCAATCAATATTGTTCAAATAACCAACAGGTAACAACAATCCGAGCGTTACTCATAGCGACGCGACTCACGCGACCGCGTGTTCCCGTAATATGGCAAGAGACACAAGAGAGGGTGCCGGAAGTAATTTCTGGAATTAGAACAATAGAAATGTACCGTCATATCGATATCGATCATTAAATTTTTGATTCATTTAAATTTTTTTTTCATTGTCTGCTTTTAAGGGGACCTTATCGGGGCCCCCTTTATGCCTGTGCCCCGAAGCTTCGCTTATATCAGCTTATTTCTATCGCCGCCACTGGAAAAAATTGTTAGATGTGACATGTGACATGCGAGTCGTCTTTCGATTCGCCAGTCGAAATTCTTGAAGTGGGGATTTTGAAGGAAGTTTCTTTGCCTTCTACGCTGGATTCTCGATTTTTCACTAACGAAACTTTACGTCGGTCTGCCGTTTGAAGCACTACTTGTTGGTGTCGGAAGGGAATTTAATTGATTTTACCATTTGTGCGATTTTCCAACCGACTTATTTTTGAAGTTTCAGTTTGTACCTTTGCCTTATCTTTGGTTAGCTGTTTGTTAGTGCCTGGACTCACTCCTAGGATGGGATTTTAGTACTGCTTTTGTCAGAGGATTTTCTCGTCCACCTTTAGAGGCACTCTAGTGATTTCGACGTTGAGCAGACAACATGCCCTTCCCAGGGTTCTACCGATGGCTTTTTCTTTCGGCTACGCCTAAAACTGTAGAGTCGACTTTTTCTAGTTGTCTGTTTTTTAACTTGGTAATCTCTGGATACCTGTAATCCTTCGATCCTTGCTTTTCTTGCCATAAGTCAGTTAAAAACTTAAATTTATTCAGTTTTTAACAAGTATTATACCGCAGGTATTACCATATTTGTGCTTCGTATCAAATAACTACTGTTAGGTATACACGTACAGTGTACGGTACCGTAGTATACATTTCATTTATTTGAGTTGATTAGAAGTTTTTTTGTATTGAAACCATCCTGCCATCTTATGGTAATAAACCCATTTTCTGTTACATATCTACCTGTTTCATTTAATTATCACTAGTAATAGTGTTCCCAAAGGGAAGTAAGGGGTAAGTATATTTGATTCGTATTATTGGGCCTCAATAATTAAATCGTTTTTACTTATTGATTTAGCTTTATTCTAAATTGGTGGCGCTTTAACTAAATGCCCTAGCTACTCTCCGAAATTTGAACTAGGGCCTAATTTGCACGCTTCGACGATATCTCGTTTTGGCCTACGCATTGGTAATTGCAAATTTTCTTAATTTAAAATTGTAAATTTTTGATTTAACTCTACTCACTCTCAGTTTCTTCTAATCTAAAGTGAGGGTAATCAAATAAAATTAGAAGACAAGAAAGAGCGTGGCAGATTAATACAACAAACTCATAATATATCTAACTCTAATTTATGCTAACTATTTGGTTAATGAAGCATAACTAAAAAAGTACCAAATGATTACGCTTGACTAAGTAGATTAGAGTTAGATTCGTTTCAGGACTAATGAAAATACCCGTATGGTTGTTAAATAGACTTATATTTAGATGAAAGTTACAATAAAATAAGATACGGCGTGGTTTTGGGAATTTTACGTCGGAAACAGCGCGCAATCTTGTCGTCGTGTGAAGTCTTCCGCGGAAGCTCCAAAATTTCGCGTCGCGTCGGTGGTTGATTAACAACTCCGTCTGGATCGCTGTGACTTGCGCCGCGCCGCGCCAGTAGGGTTTTACTTTCCTATGCGGAGACACCACTCGCGTCTACCTACCTCAAATTTTCCACCTTCGGTCCTGTGCATTTGGCAGCAGCCCGGTGTTGTCGTTGTATTGATTTACTTCACGCGTGTCCCTCCGCTCGCTCCGGGGGCGCAACCAGACAAAACTACCCTAAACTAACCCAATCTAATCCATGGCAATGCCCAAAATCAAGAAAAAGCACTTTGAAGAATATAGGAAATAGCACGTACGCATGCGTGAAGGCTCAACATTGAGGCAGGTAGACGCGAATGGAGACACCGGTGCGCATAGGAGTATATGCCTACGTGATTTGGATCGACGATAATAGACGTGAGACAGCAGGGAGCAGTGACGTTTGTTTCCCACATAAGTTTAGTTTAGTTTTATTTTAATTGTCTCCTGGTGATGCTCACATGGTTAGCGAAACGCGCATCGAGTGCAGATCTTGTATTTCGTTATTGTGGGTAAAACTCTGAGGGTGGTCAAACCCCAACCTAGTTTAGTTAATCTTTTTTTGGTCCAACACCATTTTCTATTGGGGTTAATTTGGGGTAGCATTGAGTTAGATCAGCGAAAGTCAACCAGAACTCTTCCAAATATATCTAATAGAACTAAAATGGTGCTTAGCTTCACGCATATTTTTAGTAATATCTTGGCCATATCATCTAAAAGAGAGACATAATACGTAGTTTCAGTTAGGTCGGATATTATAGCGGTTTTAAAAAATCTGTGTGTTACATGATATATTTTCCTCTATGCTGCTCTTAACTCTATAGTATATCTTGACCCAAAAAGGCGCAAAGGATTGAAAAGATCGCCATATTTCTATGGAGACGTATTCAGAGAAGCGTCCCTGCTCGGTGCGGAATTAAACACCTTGAGTACGTGTTATGAATGTCAGAGCAAACGATCTGGCAACTTAATGATCCATAAGTCACAAACTTATACTAAACTGCAGGAAAAGGTTGTAGGTTTGGAGAATGCAAACTTAAAGGTAAGCATGTTATTTGCTCGCAAATAGAGTGTCCCAGCGAAAACGAAACAAGGCACTTTAAAGACATTTTTTGTTTTAAAAGCAAAGAACGGCCTTCCTGAAGTGATAATGATTGAACATTTTTGGAAATTTAATATCTAAGAAATATATAGGCTGAAGGAAAAATGAACTAACATACATTACTCCTTCTATTCAATGGTACAATGGTACAATAGATGACCTTGAAAGCCTTTACCAATTTTTTACAATACTTCACTAACGATCTGTTGCAGAAATTGATGGAATGCACCATATTTATACAGTACACAATCACGTAGCTAATTTTGCAGTAACCACAAAAAAAGATATTCTATCTTTTCTTTGAATTCACATCCTGATGGGTAATTTGAGTTATTCTAGAATTCGAAGCTCATGGGAGCCAATGCTTCGAGTTTCTCAAATAGCGGACACTAACCGTTTCCTAAAATTGAGACAAAATATTCACTGTGTGAACGTAACAGGCGAACCCGAAGAAGATGATAGATTTTGGAAAGTGAGGCCATTATACAATTCCATAAGAGAACGGCTGCTATGGTTACCAGGATCGTTGAATGTAAAGCAGTAACATCTGTGAATATTTTGCAACCCTCAAGTGCAAAGCCCACGCGGGGGTGGCATGTACCCCTTAAAATTTATTGTTACTAATTGTTACTAAATAATACAGAATTTTTAATGCTATTTAAAACAACTAATTTAATAAATGTTCAAAGTGAGTACAGCCTGCTTCCACGCAAGAATACAGGTTCTGTTCGATGCGTTGTCGGACGTTTTCTAAAATTTCAGGTGTTATCAGCTGGCACTCGTCTAAAATTCCTTGGCGTAAGACTTCTATGGTCTCCGGTTGATTGGCGTAAACTTTTGTTTTCAGATGCCCTATAAATAATAATCCATGAGTGACAAATCCGGCGACTTAGCTGGACATTGAATAAAGGGGTCCCCTCCTTCCAATCCAACGACCGGAAAATATCATCAAAAGACACCGCACACGTATAGCATAATGTGGAGAAGCGCAATCTTGTTGAAAAACGAGGTGATTTTTCGTCATAGTGATTTTCTTTCTCAGTTATCTCTGTTATCCTAGGATTTCTGGCGTTTTCCAAACGATCCAGATACATATCTCCATCGAAATTTCCAGGCAGAAAGAAGGGACTAACAAGGGTGTCGCCAAAGTTTCTAGCCCACACATTCAATTTCTCAGGGTACTGAGTATGAACCTCATTGAATTGCCTAGGACTGACATCAAACCAGTAACGACAGTTATGGCGATTTACGTTACCGTTCAGGAAAAATGTACAGGATTATCCAACGAGGACTAGACAAGGCGATTTTTTGACTTTCCCTGTACTTTTATAAAAACAAAACTGAAATAGCCATCTTATGTAATTCTCTCCCGCGAATTCGGATATGTTCAGCAAAAAACAATTGAACATCAAATAAAAGTGCTAGGGGTCACTTTGATATTTTTTAAATGGGATGCCATATTTTTAATGTGCTTATCCGATTTCTCATATAAATTTTGATCTAAAATTATGGATTTTTAATTCAAAAACGCCTTTTTCTTCAGTTTTAAATTCGGAAAATGTTCGTCTACCGTACGATTAATACCTGATAGATGGATAGCCGTTTCACCTGTTCAACCTTTAACCTGCTTTAAAGCGGCCGTCAGTCAGACCAAATAATCAACTTTCAAATTTCTATACTATATTTTTCACGAATTAGTTACAAATAATGGTAGTTTTTTGCAAATCTATTATTGTTTACGTATAAAAACAGTATGACATATTAGAAAAAACTATAAACTAACTTAATAACTTTAATCTCAATAATATAATTGTTCGATGTGTCCTCCCTCCATTATTTTCAAAACACGACCGATGCCCCCTTTTCAGTCTCTCCAAGGAATATCTTACAATATTTTGGTCCTGGTTAAGTCTATTAATTTCATTTATAATTTTTTGCTGAATATACTCGAGACTTCTGTTCGGTCGTTGATAAACTACATGTTTTAAATGATCCCATAAAAATGTATCCATTGGAGTGATATCAGGGCTATTTGGTGGCCAAGGAATTGTTCCGTTACGGCCAATCCACTGATTGTAATGCTCATTTAAGTAAAGTGTGGCAAACTTATTTGGAACAGCGACGTTTGAGGAGCGAAGCGAGGAAAAATGACTTGCAGCCAATCGCCTTGATGCACTTTGTCACGAGGACGAGGGGAACTTGACGCACCTGTTGCCGGATGTATCGGGCAAATAGATATAAATGTCCCAAATTTTTTTAAATTGATAATGTGTAAAATAGATTATGAATTAAAGTTGAAGTAATAGTAAAGTTCCAGTTTCCAGTTATTTTCAATTAGTTAATGAGTATATTAAATTATATGTTTATCTAAATAATAAGTATCAATATTAATTCTCAAAAAATATTAAAGTTACTCGACAACATCGCCAATTTTTTGTCCGCATTCTTTTCGCTGTTCCAGTTATACTTGCCACACTTTATGTTACCACTTCTCGAACTGCATGAGGCGGAGCACCATCCTGCTGCCAAATGATATTGTTGTAGACTTGCATTGGCAATTTTTCCAAGAAATCCTCGATATCGTTTTGAAGAAACTGAAGGTATCTTTGGCCTGTTAAAGAGCCACGATAAAATAGTGGTCCAATGATTCGATTTTCTAACATCCCACACCAAACATTAAGTGAGCTCCTGCCTTGAAACTTTATCATTTCATATCTATCAGGGTTAACTGCTACCTAGTATCGTGTATTTTTCCGAGTGTATACATACCCCCGATGTTGTAAATGACGTTTCGTCAGTCCATAGAATTTTATTATATAAATTATAATCTTCATCTTGCTCTCTCATCAGCATTGAAGCAACAAATCGAAATCGAAGTTCTTTTTGATGTTGTGTTAAGTATTGAACGGGAAAAGTTCTGTGAACTGTTCCATAGCTTACTTCTCGTACCGCTTGCGGAATAGACCTCTTCGGATTTATAGTAAAATATTGAACAATGACTCGATTCCTTCTATTCTGTCTTTTCATCTTTCTTGGCTTATCTTTCAATGTCTTGCTTTCTTCAAATAGGGTCTTAATTCTGAGAATTGTATCTACTGAAATGTGTCTCTGGAAACTCTCAAAAAATGTTCTTTGTGTTTGTCGAGCATTCTCTCCACTTTTGTAATATAATTTTATTACACTTAGTCGTTCTTCTAAAGAATATTTCATTATTTGTAACTAATTCGTGAAAAATATAGTACTTATAGAAATTTTAAAGTCGATTATTTGGTCGGACTGACGGCCGCTTTAAAGCAGGTTAAAGGTTGAACAGATGAAACGGGTATCAATCTATCAGTAGTGCTTCGGCCTCGACGAGACTAGTCTCGGTCTCGTCTCGTCTCGTCTCGAAATTCGAGACCGATACCGAGACGAGACTAGGAATTATAACTCGAGACCGAGATCGAGACTTCAAGGTTCGAGACCGAGAGTCTCGTCACGTCAGTCTCGATAATCTCGGGTCTCGTGTTGAAATAAAAATAATTTATAAGTAGGATAGTACGAAAGTAATGGTTTATTATTTTTTTAATTATAGGTAACGTACTCAAAATAAAAAATATTTAAGTACACGAAAATCAAAGAAATCTAAGAAAGTATGTACGTATCTAAAGTACAATATATAGTTTATAATAATTTCAAATTCACCCACCAGCCGGGGATTTACCTAAAAACTATAGACTAGCCGGAGGAGCGTTACCATGCAGTTTTTTTTTTATTTTAATATGTTTTTAGTTTATTTTTTCTTATTAAAAAAAGTTGTGTACCACATAGGTAGGTATGTTTTTAAGTAAACTTAGCCCTTTCAAACAGAATCCCTCACTTGCAGCCAATATGGCCAAATGATTTTATATTTGAGTACATATCTTATAGGACAATAGTTGTTTTATGCCTCCAGTTTGTCCTGCAGATGTGGTAGCTTTAATCAACAATCTAAAATCGTCAGGTGCCGCAGGTTTTGATGAAATCTCTAATAACTTCTTGAAGAAATGCAAGTCTGTTTTGTGTAATGTTTTAGCTTTTATTATAAATTTATCTTTGGAGAAAGCAGTTTTTCCTGACAGGTTATAAGTAGCTAAGTACTCCCTTTGTTCAAAGGGGGTGACAGCAATGCCTATGCTAACTATCGTGCTATAAGTTTGTTGTCAAGTTTCTCAAAAATCCTTGAGCTGCACATGAAAAATTCTCTATCTACTTTTTTGCAAAATATAGTATATTAAATACCTCTCAACACGGTTTTACCATCTCAAAAAGCACAGAAACAGCATTATGCGAGTTTCAAAACCATATTGTGGATGCTCTTGACAAGGGAAAATGTATCTGCAGGGTTATTTATAGATTTTTCCCGTGTTTTTGATTATGTCGATCACAGCATTTTATTAGAAAAACTTTATAGGTATGATATTAGAGATACATCATTGGCATTGTTAAAGTCTTATTTTCATAATAGAAGCCAAGTAGTAGCAATTAGTAACGAAAGAAGTCAGTCTAGTTTAATAACACAGGGCGTGCCACAGGGATCTATCCTGGGGCCTTTTTTATTTTTGGTTTATGCGGATGATACCAATGTTTTGATTGGAGTTGATAACTTGGAGGCTCTTGGAGTGATGGCAGAGACTGTGTATAACAGTATAACAATATGGTCTGAGAAAAACAAATTATGTCTTAATAAAGATAAAACACACTTTGTGACATTTACACGCAATACACAAGCTCAAGATGCCGTTGTTTTATTTAGAGGTACGCCGGATCAGTTGCTTCCATTGAGTAGCTCCAGGCTATTGGGTGTGACCTTTGATCATGACTTGCGGTGGAATTCCCATATAGAAAATTTATGTGGCAAATTAAGAAGTAGTTGTTATGCTTAGAAGTTCCTTTCAAAACACTGTGGGAAACAGGCACTCTTAACATTATATTTCGCAAATTTTCATTCATTCATAAGATATGTTATTGTGAACTGGGGTTTGAGTCCAATGGCTTCCAGGGTTTTTCTTATTCAAAAGTATGCCATTAGACTGATTTGTGACATAAAATATCATAACTCTTGTAGGGAGCATTTTAAAAATAACAGAATTCTTACATTGTTTGGAATCTATGTGTATGAGAAAAGTATTTATGTGTACAAAAATAAATTACTTTTGCAATCGAATCGACCTGACCATGCTTATAACACTCGTCGATGAGGAACTTTGCTGCCCAATGCTCACCATACAACTTTTTACCAAACAAATATTGTGTATAGTGCATATAGATTTTTAATCACTTAAGTCGAGACATCATAGATTCAGCAAATATATTCATTTTCAAAAAAAAACTAAAAAATTATCTGATTGAGAGGAACTGCTATTCTTTAAGTGTTTTTTTCGTAATGTCTTTAATGTAGATTTTGATGATTTTTGATTAGACATAGTTTGTAACTAACTAGTTATAGTGTAATGTATTTTTAAGGCCTTTTACACGATCATATCAGTTCTCAGTTCAGTTTCAGTCTCAGTCAAAAATAGGTCTGTCCATCTCGTCAGTTCTCCATCTCCGCTAGTGTTTCCTTTCAGTTTTTATCTTTTTACACGTAGGAAAAACTGACAGTTCGACTGAGACTGAAACTAAACTGAGAACTGATATGACCGTGTAAAAGGCCTTTTATTGTAACACTTTGACTTTTTCTTCAGTTAGAGTACTATATTTATATTTGTAATTTGTACTGAAGAAAAAAACACAGTAAAAAACTCCCGTGTTAAATTTAACACTAAAAGTGGTCTATATAAATCCACCCAATCTAGTGTGGTTTTAACCATTTTTGAACGTGTAACATTACCAAAACCCTGAGTAATGCGCTTTACCCTACTTAGTGTTACATATGTCACTGAAAATGGTGAAACTTTTACACATATCTGTGTAATAAAACACTTAATTTGGTAAAAATTACACTACAAAAAATAAACCTAAACACTGCGGTGTGTGAAATGTTCACTTGGAGGTGTTGTTTTTCACTATGCTGTGTTAGCATTTCAATAACTATTACACAGTTCTGTGTAAATTTTACTACATTACGTGTGCTTTATACACCTTATTACACTATCTCGTGAAATAACTTTACAGGGTATCCCATAAATTACTAAATTGTTGTTATATTATTGATTCAAAAATATGGTTTAAATTAGCAAAGTTAAAGCAGCAAAGTATTATCCTTATCCTTTAGAATCTGATGTCTAATTTAGTGGGACACTCGTTATTTTTACAACCTATTTTTTTCAGCTGTTATAATACAAATTTTAGAGGATTCATCCAATGCAAACAGTGCATTTAGTACAGAGAAGACAATATATTTTTTGCACTTTATCTAGAAGTCTTGTCTGAATTATAAACATATATAATATGCTTAAAATACCTAAAAGTTGTAATTCTAGTTGTAATAAAATCAAGAATTATATGGTTACAAAATTGTATTTATTAAGTCAAGTCTTAACTTTATAATACAATCAGCTCTATAAAAGGAAAACAAGAAAATATTGTTTTGACAAAGATAGAAGATCCAAAAGTCAAATAAATATACAAATATATTTGCACTTTTATAAAATCAATATAGACTAAACCAAAAAACAGTTTTTCAGACATTTAAGTTATTGCAAAATATGTCAAAAAATTAACACTAATTTTCTTTTGGCAAAAACAAAATAAAAAAATAATAATATTCTTATATTCTTATTAATTAATAGACATTCTTATATACTAATAGAACAGGTATCTAGAAAACAGCCTTTAATTTATATAAAAATATACTTTGGAACAAGGTATAGCATTAAATCAGAGCTTAAGACCATCGAAATGGTTACTGAAGATATTTAAGTTGAATTATTTCAGATAAGTTATAATTTATATTAAAACTGAACTGAACTGAACGGAAAGTTCTTATTACTCGCGGTGCTGTCACATATACACAGGCTAGTGTATTTTGACACGTAACATGCGGAAGTTAAAATTGCACGGGAGAGAAGAAGTAACCGAGATTATCAGTTAAGGTGTCAAAATCAGTTTTACCAAACTCGAAGTGGTTAAACAACCGCTATTTTACCAAAATTAGTGTTTATTTTTTACAATTATTATTATTATTATTATTATTATTATTATTATTAATAGCCAATAATGTGTCTGCACTCTGCCAGGTCTATTTACAATCATTTATATTTTTTGCTTAGGAATGCGCCTCATGAAAGGTTTCTTAGGTCTTAGGTTTACTTTCGAAAAAATAAAATATTATGTAGAGTAGACTATTCTGACCCCTTTTTTACTTGCCAACCTCCCTACCAATTTTATTACCTCTATGAAGATTTTTTCCTGACTTTGTTGTTTAAATTAATTTTGCTTAAAAAAAATCGACACTGAGGTTATTAAAATTATTTATCTAAAAAAACCTGAAAATCTAATTATTATTCATTATCCCAAAATAGGTCGAATTTATAATACCGATTCTTGGGACGGTTTTGAAAAAAATATATTTTTTTTTGAAGTGCACGAACTATCGGCGAGACCGAGACCAAGACCGAGACCACACATTGTCTAGTCTCGGCGAGACTGAGACGAGACCCGAAAGCTCGAGACTTTGCGAGACCGAGACCTCAATAGCGTCGTCTCGTCTCGGCGAGACCGAAGCACTATCTATCAGGTATTAATCGTACGGTAGACGAACATTTTCCGAATTTAGAACTGAAGAAAAAAGGCGTTTTTTAATTAAAAATCCATCATTTTAGATCAAAATTTATATGAGAAATCGGATAAGCACATTAAAAATATGGCATCCCATTTAAAAGTATATCAAAGTGACCCCTAGCACTTTTATTTGATGTTCAATTGTTTTTTGCTGAACATATCCGAATTCGCGGGAGAAAATTACATAAGATGGCTATTTCAGTTTTTTTATAAATGTACAGGGAAAGTCAAAAAATCGCCTTGTCTAGTCCTCGTTGGATAACCCTGTACATTCGTCCGAAAAACAAATGTTGCAAATAAGACGTGGATTAACAATAAGCATTTCACATCACAGAATTGCAAAACGTAATCATCTTCGTTTAATTCTTGCTCCAGCTGGAGTTTGTAAGGATGAAATTTGTGGTACTTCAGTATTCTTTGAACACTACTTTTACTTATTCCTGTGCCTGTCACCAATTGTGTGACACCCATTCGTGGTTCGACGTGGGGTTGACCCAGAACTGCTGCTTGTATCGCGTCATTGGTAACTATAGCATGTTGAACTTCTCGCTTTTTTCTAAAAACACTTCCAATTTCTCTAAATTTAGCTACTAATTCTAGCACCTACTTTCTATTGACTGGTTTGTCTGGATGTTGGTCATTAAATAACTGTACTGTTCTATTGACAGATTTGTTATGTTCAAAAAGTTTCAAGTACTTCAACCTTATCTGCAGTAAAATAAACTATTGGGTAATTTCACAACTTCAGTGACACCACACTAAGAATACGGTCAAAATGAATGAAAATCTAATGAAACAGATTTGCCAGTACTGCCCAGAAAGCAGATTAAATAATAAAAAACAAAATTCTTCAGATAGTAAAAATTTTTTCGTGTGCTATTTCGTTACTTTAGGTCTAACCATGGATCAATAATTTCATCCTGATTCCATTTTTTTACGAGCTTATTTTTCACTTGTAGACGCAATTTTGCCCGAAATTTCCAACCATATTCCCAAAATGGGCCACCGTTGAATGAAAAGAGGCTTTAATAACCTTTCAAATGAGGTACCACTAGACCACTCAGTCCACTTAAGATTTTAAGGGTACAAGTTACCCGCGTGACACACACGTGTTTGGCCATTTTTTGCTTTTAAAACTGTATACCTAGGATTATTCGAAAACGAATTATTTTTGTTGCGAGACACAAAGTCTGGGGATAATTCGTTGGATAACATACAGAACACATTTCAAAATGAAATTTTGTAACAAAAATACAAACTTTGAAAGAAGTCCCATATACGATCAACAAAGTTTTAAGAACGGATATTGGGCTGAACATGATACAACGTCAATATTCTTTTCATCCAAGAAATTTTGAATTACTTGAGCACTATGAGGAGTGGCTAAATCATTACATATTCTGGAAAAACAGCTTCCGCGTAGCGAAATACGAGAGGCTTGATGCTTGAAGCAACTCCATACGTTGGAACTCTTTAGGTTGAAACGATCGGTCTCACGACATCCGCCGTTTCTAATGGAGTCGCGTTCAACTGTCCCAGCTTTTCGGGAATTTTATCGTTATCTGTCGCGACTACGAATAGCGTAATTTCGCTAAATCGCTATCACTCGCACAATGGACGTGATGGTTTATGTAAATCAGTAGTTGATTGTGGTTGCTAACGTTTTGTGATTGTGGTAGATAATCTTTGATTACAGGAAAATGTGTTTGGCGGTTTGCAGATTATGTAATGCTGTTCCACAATATATTTTTCTACGAGTGACTTGAAAATGGTTAAAACCCCATTATTTTTTTTTTATTTAAAGTGCTTTATTGTCCAAAAAATATTACATGTAACATTTCTTATTGACAAAGCTTTATAAGATGAATACAAAATATAAAACAAAACGAAGCAAAATCAAAAAGAAAAAAAAATAACAGGAAAACATAAGTGTGATGACTTAAAACATATTAAATGGCAAATTTTACCTCCGTAATACACATTATCACAGTACCTACATCAGTACAGTCAAAATTGTAATGGCTTATTGCAGTCATTTATCACAATAAAACTTTGATAACTCATTATTAGAATACACACTTCATGAGTTAATAATAGAATATAATGAGCCTTTTAGTTCTGCTCGAAAAACTCGTCAACAGAATAGAAAGCTCTCTGCAATAAAGAGCATTTTAAACTTTTACGGAAGGCTTTTAAGTCTCGAATATTTCTAATCCGCAGATCAACATGATTGTATATCTTGATGCCACTGTAAATCAAGGAATTCCTAACAAGGCTGGAATGTGGAATGGGCAAGGGAACATTGCCAATCTGACGTGTACCATATACCAGCTGAGGATTGGGAAATTGATACTTATTTTTATGAATTAGGCAAGCCATTTCCAGAATAAATAAAGATGGGAGGGTCAGAATAGAGTGCTTGATAAAAAGGGGCTTACAGTGGGTTCTTGGATGCGCATTACACAGATTTCTAACAGCTCCCTTCTTCAGAACGAGGACAGATTGAAAAATATTTCGAGAGCAAGCTCCCCAAAAGGGCAAGGCATATCTGAGATGTGACTCAATAAGGGCATAATACACGTTACGCGCAACTTCTCCACCAAGCTCCCGAAAGGTAGCCTGAACAGAAAAATAATCAGATGCCAATATTTTGTTCAACTTAACGATATGAGTATAGAACTTTAAGTCTTCGTCAATACACAAACCCAGAAACTTAGAAGAGTTCACAGCCTGGATGGTGTTGTCACCAAATATAAGGTCATCAATAGAACAGTTGAAGCCGATGAGGTTAGTTTTAGACATGTTCAAGCAGAGGCGATTGGCGTCACACCACTGCTTAATCCTTCCGAGATTCAATCCAATATCCCGCAGCAGCCGCCCCGGATCCTTGTCGCGCCACAGTACGGTAGTGTCATCTGTAAACAGCGTAAAGCGCCCAGCAATTTAAAGCATAGTCAAATCATTCACATATAATAAAAAAAGGATTGGCCCCAATACAGAACCCTAGGGCACGCCGCATGAAGTACGCTGTCTGCTAGATGACACACCATCTATGTGGACAGACTGCTCCCGGCCAGCTCTCGAACCACCGAAGTGCCGCGCCTAGAATCCCGTAAGCAAAGAGTTTCCGCAGCAGCACCTCGTGACTCACACCGTCAAAGGCCTTTGACAAGTCACAAAACACTGCCGCAGTCGCAATTCGCCCATTTATACCCTGGAAACCCCCTGAAACTCGAACATTGCATCAGACGTGCTCCTATCAGATCTAATTCCATGCTGATTTTCAGTAAGAATGTCATGATTATTTAGGAAGGATAAGAGAAGATCCTTCACTAGGCGCTCAACAAGCTTAGAGAGAGTAGACAGCAAAGAAATCGGCCTATAATTTGAGGGAGTCAATTGATCACCGCTCACCGCCCTTGTAAAGAGGTACTTTAGCTAATTTAAAGCAACATGGAAAGAAACCAGACACAAAAGAGATATTAACAACGTGTGATAGAGCAGCCAAGGCCCTATCAGGTAGACTTTCCAGTACCCTGATAGATATTCCATCGTCAGTCGCCGCTTTTTTGTTTTTCATAGAACTTATGGTTTTTCTGATTTCACCGGCAC
The DNA here is from genome assembly GCA_016904865.1 of Pissodes strobi. Taxonomy (NCBI): domain Eukaryota; kingdom Metazoa; phylum Arthropoda; class Insecta; order Coleoptera; family Curculionidae; genus Pissodes; species Pissodes strobi. The sequence continues at coordinate 2,410 of MU186060.1, read as the reverse complement.
TAGTTGGGGTAAAAATATTTAATGTATCAGTCACATTCACATTAGACATATATATTAGTGGGTCGGCGACTGGATGAAGGTCTTTAGTTAGATCATTGTCAATCGAACAGTAGTAATCGTTTAGAGAGTTGGAGTCAATATTTATTTGTGAAGATTTACTTGCTCTATTAGTAATTTCATTGACAATAGCCCATGATTCGCCTTGTTTATTTTTAGTATCAGAAAAACGTTTGGAATAATACAATTTTTTTGGCATTGCGAATGACGATTCTGTAGGTTCTCCTGTACAAGGAGTAATAAGACTGGAGCATCATGTTGTCAGGATATGCTTTCCTGAGGCTGTTTAAAAATCTCAGATTTAAGGCAGAAGTGCGTATCCCTCGTGTCAGCCATCTTCTTCTGTCTTTGCGCCTTGGCTTCAAATGAAGGACAGGAAAAGCGTTGTTGACAATATTTGCCAAAGCACCGTGGAAAGCTCCCAGAGGATCAGCCCCTCGCATAACAGAATACCAGTTGAAAGATTCACACAGGTCACGAAATTGTTGAAAGTTATGACTGCTATAAACTCTGCCAAACCTCTTGCCCTCAAAGAAGCGAAAGCCATTCATAGGAATTATAGCCAGAATGGCTTTATGATCCGAGAGATTGGGATTAAACACCTCGCAGCAGACATTCTCTTGTATGTTAGAAGCGATGTAGTCTATGGTTGTAGAGGATGTTTTTTTTTTAGTCACACGAGTCGAGCTGTGAACATGCATGTGAAGATCAAAGGAGTCAAACAAGTTGGACAGCCTCAAGGTAGACCTGCTATCTTTATTTTCAAAATCTATGTTTAGGTCACCAGGAAGTATAATCTTATGATTTATCAAATTTATCCACACCACTAAATCGCCCAGAAGCACACTCATCCACCAGCGCAACAGTGCCACCATGTTCATGACTTGATCTGCTGAATTTCGAAAATACAAAATAGCCCGGGACATGGAGAGGTTCTTCAGGCTTCAATCAATGCTCTGTCAATAAAACTATGTTAGGAAATTTTAAACTTTCAAGGAGTATAAAAAGGTCGTCACTTTTATTACGAATAGATTGAATATTTATAAGCATAAATGATATGCTCGTGTCAGAGTTTTTTAGTCTAAAAAAGGACCTCGTTCGATATTGTTACCACCCTGATCTGACAAGCCTTGACTATTATTATTTGTAACATTAACAGTGCAGGTAGTGTCACAATATCTAATACAGGACGAAACGAATACATTTTTCAAAGTACAACTGGACTCTACATAAGAAAAAATATTTTTACAAAGAGACTTCCTTGACAGCCTATATCTACCATTTACAATATTGTTATCTAAAATTCTTATAGACGCATTTTGACATGCAAGAAACTTTTTAACCCTATGTGGGTCTATGACAGATTGTTCGTCAAATAACGAACTTGCAACCTCTTCCAAGCCATTACTGCTTATAGGGCACACATTTTAAACGTTGTGAGACATAGCGAACATTAGCAGTACTACAGTACCTACATTACCTAATTTTATGTATGTCACAATGTTAACGTTTTCTCCAATTTGTTTTTAAATTTGCATCAAATTTGACCAGAACAATATAGCACCCCTTCTGGCCTCGTCCCAGGGTGTAAGACGGCATTTACAGACTCGTAAAGTTTGCAATGTTGTGGTTGGAAAGTTCTTAGTTCGTAGCTGGTAAGGTTCAGAGTTCACAATTTTTTAGCATTTATAAACAACATCAAAAAGTTGAAAAAGTTCATATTTGTTCGGTTTAAAATTCACAACCAATGGAATATCAGATATAAAAAATTACATTTATCAAATTAAAGTAACATAAAAAAAAATTGGTGAGTTTAAATTTTTGCAAAGAGCCTGCAGCCAAACGTAATTTTATTTCTCTTTTGTTTTTTTAATTTTGGTTTGTTCTGGATCATTTTATTTATTTCTTTGTCCACGTAATAAAAATTACATTTTAAGCATTACTTACTCCTATGCTATGCTAAATCTTAACTACTAACAGTCTTCTACAATAGTAACTACAATTATACATGAAATACACCACTGTACACAAATCAACAAAATCCACATATATAGTTGTACATGCACCAATTAAAATATAAAATATAAAATTGTCAAGAATGTACCCAACGATGAGCCAAAGAGATCAATACTCCCAGACACGGCATTAGCAGACCTAAGCATCCCTGTCAGAGACTCATCCAAGCCATAGTTGGTGAGATGAAATGGGACATAAAATAAATCATTTATGTAAATATGTTCTATATTGTTGTGGAGGATTCATTCTTACCCTGGAATTGATTGTCTTTGGCTCCACAAATGATTAAATTTGGTTTGAATTGTTATAGAGCCACTTCGGCCCAGGCTCAAGGATG
>MU186059.1:98337-145806 GCA_016904865.1 Pissodes strobi | reverse complement strand
TTGGCGTCAGCCAGAGCTACGATTGAGTAGATGTACTTGGCGCCAAATCTAAACAGAGCGGTGACTGGACCGTTGTTTCAGGGGTGAGTGTTTATAACGCACTTTATTACTTCTTTCTTCAATTAAACTTAAATTTTGAGAAAACTAACTGAACATCTTGGCGTCAAACAGAGTAGCGACAGGGGCTGTTGTTTTTGGCGCCAAACTCAAACAGTTTGGTGACTGGACCGTTGTTTCACGGGTGATTGTTTGTAAGGCACTGAAATCTAATTTTTCCTACCGGTGCCGGCGCGGCAGGGAGAAATAAAGCGGGAAAATGCGCGGGATCGGATGCATTTGAGAGGGTAGAAGCATGTTCTTTCTTTATTTGACATACTGTTGTTTACACAACATTGACGGAGACAAAGATATATTAAATTGAGAACGATTAATAACGATTTCTTTGACGGAGTGACATTTTGCTTTCCAACGATTGTTGCATATAACGTAATCTATTATACCGACAAGCCAGGTTCGGACTAAGGAGTAACTGAAGTACAAATGCTTTAAATGCACAAACTGCCGTTTACCTGCGGTGAAACAAATCTATTCGGAGTTCAATCATGGCTCAATCATACTACGGACATTCAGGGTCTTATCACCAAACTATACGGTGAAAAACGAAAGTTAATACACATGTTGAAGTGTTTCCCCAGCACTCATATTTTTTTGTTTCAATAACCCTAGCATATGTTTGCAAAAGCACTAACTATTCCTTCCTGCGACTTAGCACCGCTTCTGTTAGTAATATTATTTTAATCACTAACTCTCTATTTATTTCTATACCATTTAATTATTACATCAAAAAGGAGAACGGTGTCCTCAAGGTCAGACTTCTTTTAACTGCTATAGATAAATGCTTCTAGGTAGGTGTCAAATTAAAGAAAAATAGCCTGGTGCATCTAGATATAAACGGCAAATAAATTTAACTATAGATTAGACGAATATTTATACTTTATTTAAAGAGATTATAAGGTAATTACGAATTAAAACCTCGGAACAGAAGCCGGACAACTCATTAAACACCAAATATACGAAATTTATATTCTATCATTTAAATTAAAATACCTTTAGCGCTCCTCAATCTAAATTAGAAAGTAGACATTCTATGGGTTTTATTATTCAAACCCAATTTTATCTAAAAGAGTTATCAACCAAGGTCCTAACTCACAAAAAGTAATAACCGTAAAAGGAATCAATCGTTTCAATAAATTTTATGGAATAAAGGTATTCGGAACTCTCGCACAAAAAGGCATTAGTATGATAATCAAATTTAATTTGAATTAAGTTTTAAAAGACTCCGTAGTTCGGGAACATGATATTTGAATTACAAAGTCAAATTAAAAAAGAAAAATCGAAGTTCGAAGCGACGCGGCGCGGGGCTAATCAGTCGAAACTAATTGCGTTTTACAATTTTATTATTCCGGTTTAAATTAAAAGGATTGCCGCGTTTAATAAACTTTGCTCAAATAGTATCGGTTTTGCACCAGAATAGCTATAGAACATTTTATGGAAATTTAATTTCTTTAATGATTTAAAAGTACCAAAAGATAAAGTGGCAACTCCGCGAGCGGTAATCAATGGTGAGGTGCACAACATTGAGAAATTCTACCTTTTAATATTTAAATAGTTCTGCTTCTTCTATATTTTAAAATGCCCATCCTTTCATTTTTAACCATTTATTTTTATGTGAATCCATATAATAAATATTACGAAAATTGAATAAGTATATGGTTTGTGTTTTAGGTTTCAGTCCAGAGTAAAGTTAAAGAATTAAAATCAGAAACATCCTAGTGTTATGAAGCACATTTATTTGATTAAAGATGGTTTTTAGGAGCAAATCGATATATCAGGGTGTTTTGTTTTTATGACCCTCATAAAACTATTTTAAAACTAAGATAATCTCATAATCTGAAAACCAAACAAACATTTATTAGTTGGATTTATCCCAAATGCTAAAACAAGACTTTAAGATAATTTACGGAAACCTCGTAATTTTTTGTTGCGCAACGTTTCGCAGCAACCAGATGGGACAGGCGTGCACCACGTGCAACAGTGCCACGCAACGTTTCGCAACAAGAAGGCGATGTTGCGCTGCTGAAGAGGAGTCGTCAGTCTCTTCGCAAGATTCGTGAGACTAACGCCCGGTCCTACGTGAGCGATTTGCAGCGAACGCGAACGCGAATCAGTGGCGATGCCGTGCGACTATATTAACTTTTCGTACGGCATCGCCACCGCTTCGCGTTCGCGTCGACTGTAAATCGCTCACCTAGGACTTGGCGTAAGTGCATTTTTGACGCTTTTCACAAAAAAGAGTGCCATAAAGTTAAGAAAAATACGGAGAAGTCTGTTCATATCGACGAACTGTTTGACGCGGATCGACCGTTAGTGCAGGTCGAGGCTTGACGAGCTGTATACAATTATAACTTGAAAGAACACCACAATCAAGATATTATCAACAATATTTGGTCCGAAATTGCAAATTTATTAAATGTACCAGGTAGGTACATAAATAATTTCGAATATAATATGATATGAAATTTTATAGTTTTGTGTTCCAAAATTATTTATTATTTAATTGTAATTTAAATACTATATTAATATAATCATTACGTCAATTAGGTCAAAGTGCCATATGTACGTTCTTGCCAGGATACCGAACCAGCAGGTAAAATGATATAATCGGCAACTTTTTCAGAGTCATGTGGGGTAACCGTACGCGATTTTTGGGAAAACATTTATTTAACAAAAACTATTTTAATTTTCAAATCAAACATAGTTTATTATCCTTCTATAACATGTAAATCTTATTTTTTGAAAAACAAGTCAAATGCGCATACTTACCCCGTACAAGGGGCAAGTATACGCACATTAAAGGGTAAGTGTACGCGTTGCAGCAACTTACCGTTGGGTGCATTGGTCACAGGTAAATATCCCATTTACATAGTCAGTGCATTTTTCATGCCAGTAGGACTTGCATATGTTGCACTTTATCCAATCCTCAGTCCGTGGATCTTCAAACTTTTCAATGCAAAGTGGACAAAAGATATCTGTTTTTACTTGACCTAAAGATTTTTTGATGTCGGGTTTTCGGCGTTAACTGTTTTTGTTTACTTTCATAAGTTTTCCTTTTCATTAAATTTTTGACCAACGTCCGCATCCATGCCCTTTAGCTTAGGTATTCGGATATTACTTGCTTTTCTCTTCTTCTCTTTCTGTTTTTCTTCTGGTTAATCTTTTAGTCTAAGAGCCAGTGGCAGGCAGACTATAAGTATTTTACCAAAGTCATAATTTGGTTCAGTCACTCTCTCTTACCTACTATACATGAAATTGGGACTAACTAAGCTCAAGCGGCGGTAGGTATGGAGTCATTAAGGTGTGACAGGTGTAAAAATCAGACCAACTTCGAAAGTATATCTCCAAAGCTGCCATTTGGATATTTTAATATATACTATTATTATTAATGAAAAATAACAATGGCAGACGATTATGACAGTTGTGAGGTCATGGCAGACACTTCTGAAAATGTAAAAAAAAAAAATTTTTTTTAACAAGTCTGAAATTTTAATATGGTATTTGTGATAGAGTTATAAGCCTACATTTATTGCGGCAAACGTTTTCTCCGGTTATAACATCCCGGCAGACAGCGAAATCTTACCTACAGCTCGAGCATACGTATGCATAGTACTCACACTTACCTTTATTAATCTGCATGCAATTGAATATACTATTATGCATAAAGAAGCTGATATAATTATAGGAACAAACATATTTATTGACGTAAGTTGGATACCTAATGGGAAGAATGGGCACATTTATGAACAATAATAAATAGCAAAGTATAAAGATAATAATTGAAATTTTATTTTGTTTTTTTTCATTCGTTTAAGGCAAAATATATATTTGATAAATCAAAATAATAATAATTATTGTTGACGCAATTTAAAAGTAATATATTTTCATATTTATATCGTTTTTGTTTTATCCTTCAATATCATCTTCGCGATCATTTTCATCTTCGGAATCATTTTCATCTTCTTGGGATTGAATTTCATCATGTACTGAATCGGTTTCTGTAAAAATAGAATTCAAATTTCTAAATTGTGCCAAGCATATTTAAAGTGGAATTTATGTAATAAATTACCTGAACGATCCTCGAGCAAATCGCTGACAAAACATGGAAGTTGATCTCCTTCAAACCATTTAAAAACAAATGCTGGAAATGTAATGTGCCTTTAAAAATTGCTGGTACAGTTCACTCTTACACGATGATACAGAACTTGCGTCGAAATTGCGTACTTTTTTATGAAAGTTTTCATTTACATCTGTAGCTTTGTAGCTACTTGCAAAAAGCTGGAACTTGCATGCCATCATCCACGTCCTTAGATTTTTTTGCATTGTACATTTGGCAAGTAAACTTTTGAATAATGTTGGACAGTTCGTGTAACAGATCGTCTGTTAAATTAACGTCATCTAGAGCTACAAAAGCTTGTTGAAATTCATTTTTCTTAATAAAGTGAGAGGCCTTTTTTCCCTTGTTAAAAAAGCATGATTGAAATGACACCCGGTGAAAGCATGAAAACCAATCAAGCTTTTGGCTAGTAATTCCCCAATTGAATTTCAAATTGAATTGAATTTCAACAAGCTTTTGCAGCTCTAGGTGACGTTAATTTAACAGATGATCTGTTACACGAACTGTTCAACATTATTCAAGAGTTTACCTGCCAAATGTATAATGCAAAAGAATCTGAAGACGTGGATGATAGCCGGTTCCAGCTTTTTGTTGTAGCTACAAGCTACAACGCTACAGATGTAAATGAAAACTTTTATAAAAAAGTACGCAATTTCGAGGCAAGTTCTGTACCATCGTGTAAGAGTGAACTGTACCAGCAATTTTTAAGGGCATATTACATTCCCAGCATTTGGAAAAATGCTTTTCAGAAAATTCCCACTACGTTGAGCCCGCTGGAACATGGTTGCATAAAGCAAGAAAGCTTATTTGTTTTTAAGAAGATCAACTTCCATGTTTTGTCCGCGATTTGCTGCTTTAAATATGTTTGGCTCAATTTAGAGATTTTAATTCTATTTTTACAGAAACCGATTCAGTACATGATGAAATTCAATCCCAAGAAGATGAAAATGATTTCGAAGATAAAAATGATTAACTTCCATGTTTTGTCAGCGATTTGCTGGAGGATCGTCAAGGTAATTAATGATGTAAATTCAACTTTAAATATGTTTGGCTCAATTTAAAGATTTCAATTCTATTTTACAGAAACCGATTCAGTAGATGATGAAAACCAATTCCATGAAGATGAAAATGATTCAGAAGAGGGTAAATCTAATTTGTTGACCATCTAAAAATCATGTTGACCAGTCACTTTTGCAGAAGGTATGGCGATCAAATTTCATACATAGATGCTACTCGATAAGACGCTTCTGCACCACCCCTAACGGCAATTTGGTGGCTCTAGGCTCTTGGAAAAGGGGTGGTCAGCAGCTTTTTTCGAGCGTCAACAAATTAGGTAGACCTAAAACGATATAAATATGAAAATATAGTACTTTTAAATTGCGTCAACAATAATTATTATTATTTTGATTTATCAAATATATATTTTGCCTTAAACGAATGGAAAACACAAATTAAAATTTCAATAATTATCTTTATACTTTAGTATTTATTATTGTACATAAATGTGCCCATTCTTCCCATTATTCAACTTACGTTAGTAAATTGTTTGTTCCTATAATTATATCAGCTTCTATATGTATAGTAGTATATTCAATTGTATGCAGATTATTAAAGTTAAGTATGAGTACTATACATACGTCTGCTCGAGCTGTAGGTAAGGTTTCGCTGTCTGCCGGGATGTCATAACCGGAGAAAACGTCTGCCGCAATAAATATAGGCCTATAATTCTATAATAAATAACATATTAAAATTTCAGATTTGTTAAAAAACTTTTAATTTTTTTTTACATTTTCAGAAGTGTCTGCCATGACCTCACAACCGTCATAATCGTCTGCCATTGTTATTTTTCATTAATAATAATAGTATATATTAAAATATCCAAATGGCAGCTTTACAGATATACTTTCGAAGTTGGTCTGATTTTTACACCTGTCACACCTTAATTACTCCATACCAACCGCCGCCGCCGTCGAGCTTAGTTAATCCTGATCTCATGTATAGCAGGTAAGAGAGAGTGTCTGAACCAAATTATGACTTTGGTAAAATAGTTATAGTCTGCCGGCCACTGGCTCTTAAACTATTTAAGTGGACTAGATGTAATTATTTCCGACTTTGAACCATTTTTGTGTCTTATTTGTGCATGCTTTGCTTTTGGCAATGGACTTACAAGTGTCAATGAAATATGAGAAGAGGGTTTTGACCAATGAATAACGTCTTTATTCTTTGGTTTTGACATATTCGTGACAGTAGAAAGCACTTGACGTTCTTCTTGCTGATGGGAAAGTTCTATTTGAGTCGTGTCTAGGAACGTGTTTTAGGAACTTCTTCTGTTGTGGCGATAACAGGACAGGAGGAAGGTTTCGAAATATTGATGACAATAACTGGTTTTTGAAGTACTTTTGGCTGTTGAGCAATTTCAATGTGTGTTGTGATATTTTCGGAGATTTCTTTAGTTGTAGCAATAGCTGCTTATGTACTTGAGCAATCGTTATAACTTGTTGAGGTCTTGTATGTAGTGTCAGTGCTGAGTCAGTAGTCACAGAATCTGTAAGATCCCTTGCAATTGACCCAGGGTCATATATTTCTCGTTCGTCGGGTCTGACAAACATATCAGTAACAGTTGCCGGGACAAAGTCCACCTCTGTAAAAAGCGCATTGTTAAAGGGAAAAATTCCAGCAACTTGGAATCCAGCCGTTGCGTTACCAACATTTGCCACCTTCCTAAAAGCTTTGTCAAAAATAGAAGCAATTTGATCCAGGGTGCTGTACCACCCATCTATCGCATTCAACAGCATATTGGTTTCAATGGGCTAAAAAATGCTAGATCTAACGGCTGCTTTTTATGGCTGCTACATGGCGGCAATGTTAAGACTATTATACCATTTCTCCTACAATACAACGTGGCTTCAAGACTAATATGACTTGAATGATTACCAATGATTAGAAGTACTGGATTTTCTACACTTGGCGCTACGTGATATTTGAAGTGTCCTAACCAATCCAAGTATAATTCGGTATTTATGAATCCCGAATCAGTGGGCAGATTCCCATTGGCAATTCGATAACGAAATCAGTCGCTTTCGGTAACATTCCGAATTCCAAATGCAATCCGCATCGACCAAAATGATAGCGAGTCGCTCGCGATCTCTAGGGTGGCGATTTGCTCGTTTTCGATTTTAGTTTAAGGTTATGATATGACGTTAGACGTTGTGTTTTTTTGAGTTTGTTTCTCAATAGATCGTTAAAATATTAACAACAATGTAAGTACTTACCTGGTTTAGTTTTATTTATAGGCAAAACACAAACATTATTTGTAATTTTTGTAATAGATATATTAGCAAATTTTCATTTAGTTCTAACTTTTTTTTAGCTACCCTTACTTTGTAAGATACTATTTACAGGTCCTTTAACATTAAAGAAGCACATTGGAACGTCCTTCTAGAATATATGGTGGTACATCCAGACCTGGATAGAGGAAGACTAAGTACTGCTCAAGCTAGGAAAGACTACAATTCAATGTGGAAGGAGCTAGCCCAAAAACTGAATTCTATTGGTGTGGGCCAAAAGCCTGTAGAAAAATGGCAAAAAGTAAGTTATCTGCCTTTTTATTAATGTCCTTTATAAAAAGTATCTACCTATCTATACCTACTTAAATATTAATTGTATATTCAAACTTTTCTTTTTATATACCTACTTACCAAAGTGCTTTACCAAAGTTTAATTTTCTAGTCTTGGAGTAATTACAAACAAAATTTAAAAAAGAAGGCTGCCGAAATACAGCAATCCATAAATAAATTCAACTGGAGGTGGCCCGGGAAATCAAAGATCTTTTACAGATTTTGAAATGAAAGTTTTGTCAATTTTGGGTGACTCTTTTTACAAAGGTGTTGGTGTGCAAGAATTAGGTGTAAGTATTTTTGGTTATTGAAATTAAGAAAAAACAGTATCCTTTATTCTTTTTTATGGTAGGTACGCGTATTGATTTGTTGTATTATTATGTATTTTATTTTTTTTAGATTATAACTGAGAAAAAGACAAGGATGTTGAGATAGTTGACAGCGAAACCATGTCATTAGAAATTTGTCCTAGGGTCACATTTTTGCCAACGTCAAACCTTCATCCAGCAACACAGGAGATTGACTTTGAAAATATAGATAATGAAAGTGATAATCAGAGTATGTCATTATTAACATTTGTTAAGCCAACCACTTTCGAGCAACCCAAACAGGAGGTGTCAATTATGGCTACACCGCAGCAATCAGCTTTAATAAAATGTAATAAGGGAAAAAAATTACACTCAGAAAACGCCAGGCACCTAATAATAATAATAATATTAAAACCTGCCTTAGAGCTAAAAGTAATTTAAATGAGAACCAAGATCATGATTACTTAGCAAGTTTACCGAGTCCATCAAACCCAAGGAAAAGAGTTAGAACTAATGAAGATCACGAACCCAAGCAAATTTATGAGGATACTGTTAAAGTCCTTCGCAGTATTGACAGTAATGTAAAACGAGTAGCTAATAACTTTGAAAGTTTGGTTGAAGAAATAAAGATATGTTCCACATTACTTAAAAATGTATTTGAAAATATGGAAAGAAGTTGAGAGGATGTTTTTGTTTCTGTTTAAAATTTAGATATTAGATATAAACGTTTTATTACGTTTGAGATATGTTTTGTAGTAAATGTTTAATTTTGTTTGTTAAACTTGATTTGGCTACTAGAAAAAGTCTTTTAGAATTATAAGGGTTATTTTTTTATATTTTGTAACTACCTATTATTAGGTTTTTCAAGAGTTTATTTTTGTTTAAGTCTGATGGATTTCTCAGGTGATATATTATTATTTAGTAATAAAAAGAAAAGTGGAAATTAGCTGCTCTTTATGTAAAAAAAAGTTTAGCATATGCCTAAAACAATAAGGTTTGTTATTCATAAAATAAAATGTTATTCATAAAATTATCTAAAATATCTATTAACAATATCATATCTTATATTAGTTCCTTGTCTTTGGAAATATCGCGCTGTGTTAATTGGGTACGGCACAAAAAGTTCATTAATGCAGGACATGTATTTACAAAGGAGCCAACAATTTCTGGGGAATATCTTGCAGTTCTCTCTCGTAATAGTACTCTAAATCGACACTTCGCAACCCCTATTCATCTGTCAACTATATTTCCTTGCTTGTATGTGATGGAACTTATATCTTACTTCAGGTGAGTTTTCTGCGGGGTTTAAAAAAGGTGTCATAACTATTGGTTCAAACATATATCCCGAATCTCCCAATAACCATGAACCCCTTAGTCGATTTTCCAAAAAAAATTGCAACAGTAAATTTCTGACTGTTGACTGGCGCCAAATGTAGCTATCATGATTAGATCCCGGATAATTAGCGTTAATTTAATGCTCAAAATTTTTAAATCTGCATCACAGATTATCATAACATTCAATGAATAGTATCCTTCAGAAAATTATGCCCATTCTGGCTTGGTTTTAAAATGGCAACATGTGTTCCATAAACACATCCTATCACCCCAGGAAAACCAAACCTTTCCTTAAAAGCTTCTTTTCTCCTATTTTGTTTCCCAAGATCTTGGGGAAACACAATTTCTTGGGGAAACACAATTTCTTGAGGTGCAATCACTTGCTCAATTGCTACAGTCACTTGCATTATACATCTAAAATTAAAAAAAATGTCTATTTTTAATAAAATATTTAAACCAAGGGCCAAATTAAACTTCCATCTTTACTGTAGATACTATTTATAAAAGGATTAATAAATATTGATGTTAGTGAACCCATTTTTAAGATGGCTTTTAAATACTGCAAAATCAGTTTAAAGATATAAATACTTCTATTTTTTAAATTACTTGTTTGTACCATAATAATATATAAGAATCAAATGCTCACCTGTGAATAGAAGTTTGGCTTAAACTAATGTTATACGAAAGCCCTATATCTCGTTGATATAACCCTGTTGCATAAAAACGTAATGCGGCAAAAATCTATATAAGATTTGGCAGACCACTTTTGTAGACTCCTTCTACTAAAATGGGATGTATAGTTAGTATCAATTAAATACCTGCCAGCTCTGAAGGCTGGTCAGGGCACAGGATGACTGTGATCTGCTCAAAGATTATATTAATAAATGTTTAGTGTGGTTTAACGAGAACAAAATGTTTTAAAACATAAAAAGTGTGCAATTTTTTCATTTACTAGAAAATGTAACCCAATTTTGAACAAATATCAAATTGGAAACTTTGAGCTCAATCGTGAGAGTGAGATCAAAGATCTAGGAGTTATATTACAGTCTAATATGAAGTTCAATAAGCATTTTTTTAGTGTCACTAGAAAATTCTTTGAAATCATTAGGTTTTCTTATCAGAAATAGCAAATATTTTAATCACACATCGATCGAATGGAAAAAGTCCAGAAAAGGTTTCTACGGTAACTTTATGTCGTGGAAAATCATATATATCCATACAAGATCTCATACAAAAGCATGCTTGGGTTTAGTTCTTTTTTGGGAGGTAGAAAACAACGGGTTGTGATATTCTTGCACTATATATTGGATAATTTAAAGTATGGAGACAATAACTTAGTAAATTACATTCGATTGAACGTGCCAAAAGTTAATCTTAGACTTGCAGATGAGCAATACATGTTCAGGGTGGATCCCAATAACAGTATATCTCCTTTTAATCGAATGGTGTCTCTGACTAATGAGGTTCTAAGCCAGGTCAGGACAGATATCTTAAACACAACCTTAAAAATAATAAAAGGACTTGCATTAACTTGGAATGAGTTAGATTGGGGCAGATACTTAATAGCCTAGGTTGTATCGCTATCATCAGTGCTATTATTTGCTCTAGTTTTTAGGTTGTCTCGTCTTTGTTTCTCTATTTAGGTACCGTTACATGTAATTATTATTGGTGTTTGTAAAGGATTGCAATAAAAAAAATATTGATATTATCGCTGCCATGAGATTCATTTAGATTAGTTTTGTTTAATAATCAGTTCATTTTTACCTATAGATACTTGACGTTTATACCTCATTGATTATTTCATTGATTTAGTATGTTTTTATTAGCTTTTTATTGATATAATGATTTTATCGCTGTCATGGGATTCTTTTAGCTTAGATTTGTTTAGTACTCCCTTCATTTATAACTTTTGGTATTTAGCGGTTATATCTATATTTACTTCACCAGTTATCCTACTGCCTTTGTATAAAGTTAGTTGAGTAATATACTTCCTATTTATACTGTTTCGTTTTTGACTGCTTTTAGTCAATCTTTTATGAACTCAATGTTTGGTTGAAATTATTCCAAGATAGGACCTGGAGTATATTAACGTTATAGGACATAGTTTGGGTTAGGCGAACTTTGGACTGGGTTGAAAATCAATCAGAGCTGTCTGAAGCCAATTAGTTTTTGAGAGTGCGTTTGCCATATTGACAGAATGATACAATTTAATTTAAAAAAAAAATCAATCATTCAAACAGATGTTTTTATATTCTAGTCTAGTACATCAACGTTTACACAAAACATTTAACTTAATATAACAAATAAAAACTTATATTTAAATTAAATTTTGTATTTCTCACTATTGGTAGTATAGTATCTATATTTATAATTAGTTAATTTTGTAGTCGTTTTGTGCAGACCCCATACTACAAAAGAGAATTGCAGGATATTTTGCAGGACGCTTGCTTTCGCTGGACATAGTCTAAGAATGCTTGATTGTCCTGCTCAATGCAGGACGTCTGGTCACTATATATTTGGGCCTGTTTGATTTTTCTTGGTTATTTCTTTGCCTTGTGATAGCAAGACTTTTTTCCATATTAAACACATATTTATTCGGTTTAAAGCTTTACAGATACGAAACCTCTCCATTATTTAAATCAAATAAGGGTTGCTTTAAATTAAATATTGTAAATATTTGACCAAATATCTCTCTTACAACTAGCGTTGTAAAATTTCCGGATATATATTTTATGGAAATATTTCCGGAAAAATTTCGAGAAATATTGAAAATATTTGGAAATATTTATTAAATGACAAAACAACTAATTCAAATTATATCACAAAAATAAGCAAGCATAATACTTATTAAAATATAAATGCATTTAGGAAATAGGGATATTGAGTAAAAACTAACAAAAAATAAATTACGAATAAAATTTGCGAGTTGAAATAGGCGCAAATCGAGAGAGGTATGTCTTCGTCGCTGTTTTCATTTAGTGTTGCTGTGCCTTGAGTATTTGGAAAGGTCCTTGGGAAGGTCTCTTCATTAACGACATCACTTGACGCATCGCCTATATTATCATCATGACTCCCCTCCTGCCAATCAACGTGCTCGCTCATTTCTTCTATATCTTCGTCAATAATATATGTGCTATTTTCTGTATTTTCGTCAAAAATATAAAGTGATCTGCTGCCACTTTCTATTTTTTCTAGTAAGTTTTGGCGATGAGATACATAGGGTAACTTAGTTCTTTCATTTGTTAGCCTATTCCTCTTTTTTGGATGGATATGACTGTAGATGATGAAACTTCGCTCAATAGCGGCCGAAAAAGCTGACATCATCAAAATGCATGACTCCACTTTGCACAAAGTAGTTCAAGAACAAAGTCGTTTCGACCAGGGTTTTCAGGCTGCTCTTCCAAATGAAATCTTTGCAAAACAATTTACCGCTTTTCCAACGGTACCTAATCTGCAATTTTGTCAATAAGATCTGCCTGTTTAAGATGTAGTTTATTTTTTCCAACGTGAAGTATACATTCATTGACGGAGAGGATTTGTGACTCATCAAGCTCTCTCTGCCCCTTGTGATTTTGAGTGAAGTAAATCTGCAGCATAACGAATAGGAAGAACAAATTCAGTTTTTCTTTTAGCTATTAACTCTATTAATGTAACTTTTCCTCTTCGTTGAGCAGGTATGACGGTGAAAGATGTTATTGGATCACTTTCTTAATATCACTAAAGGCCTTAGCAGCGAAATGAATGGTGTAATGGTCTCCTTCTACGATTTTAAGCCATTCACAAATGGATATTGTCTTAAGTTATTTATTTTGGCTCCGATTAATACGTAATGTGAAATATTTCCAACGTTTCCAATATTTCCAGTAGGCCTTTGGCAACTTCCAATGTTTCCATTTCCATGGAAATATTTCCGGCGGAAATATTTCCATTTACAACACTACTTACAACTCGTAGCAGTTGCGCAGCCGCATCGACGCTCTACACTTCCGAGTCCCCGTCTCGTGCCCTTAGTTCAGTTTCATTTCTGTTGTCGACCTATAGGAAGATTTTATAGAGTGTATCAGCCCAATGTCGCTCTTTTTTTAGTATTTGTGATGGAAAATACATTAAATAAGTGTGACTTGGGTCATTTCTGCCCTCATTTCAAGGTAAGTTACATTTTTATTATAATACTTAGCTAGATACATAATTAATCGCTTGTAAATAAGAAGCGTTCTCTCATAATCAAAATGGCGTGAGTTTTACCAGTACCTAATTAGAAATTGTTTTATGCTGTTACTACCTAGAAATGCAGATGAATTCAGCGATATACGCCTACACTAGTGTATAACAGTACGCTTAGGCAGTTTGGCGTACGATCTTTATTGAATATTTTTGCTTTTTACGTTGTACAAGTTCAATGGTGTCCTCTTCGTTCTTGTACCTACATAATATAATATGAATTGATAGGTATTTCAAAGCCCTATTTATTTAATCTGAATAAATCAATGGTTGATCCATGGAAGTACAGTTTTGAAGCAAATTGTTTTTATTTCGATTAAATCCAATAGTATTTAAAAAATATATTATTTTTGTTAAATGGATGACATATTTTTAAACAATACAACAGGCTATTCAAATAGCATCATGAACAACAGACACAATTGTTTTGTTTCTATTTTTTTTTGTTTTAGTTATTGTTGCTTTATTTTTAGATCAAAATATTGACGACATCGAAGTTTTAAGTAGCCTGATGGAAATCGATTTAATGTCGTTAATAACAATAGAATCGGAGACAATCTTGTGCCATGCCCGTTCAATGTTCATTATACTGGATCTGGAGAGGTACTTGTATGTCCTATTAGTTTAATTAAGTAAAATGTTACTGCCTGTCACTATTTTTATATGATAAAATTTTTATGGACCCTAGAATTATAGTTAAAATTAATAAGTAGTACAACTTATCCCAAATATGTCATGTTCTTATCTAGTATTTAGAAAAAATATGTTTTCCACTACCGTGCGTAAAGTACTCACTTTACGCACTCTCTAAGGTTCGTAAAATTGGCCTTTTTAATGTGCAGTGCGTGAAATAAGTTATTTTACGCACTAGTGCGTAAAGTAAATTTGCCATATCTTTGACATTTAGGGCAGTGCGTAAAATAATATATTTTACGCACTAGTGCGAAAAATAATTTATTTTACGCACTAGTGCGTAAAGTAATTTAATAATATTTTTGTTTTTTCATATATTTTTCGGTAGTAGAAAAAATTTTGTATGCTACTCATGTGTAAAGTACCCTTTTTTTATTCATGGGATTGTCGCATTCGCCTACGGCTCATATTATATTCCCGAAAAAAAAGGGTCACTTTACACACTTGTTGCATAAATAACTATTTTAGCTTATAATAATAGTTTTTTTTTATTGTAAAAATGATTTAACTTTCAAAACCAGTGATAAGCAGAGACAAAATAATCTGATTATATTTTTTATATATATTTTGGGAATACTTGTTTTGTTCTTTGTTTTTAATATTTTTGAATAAAAATGTTTCTTGGATATCGCTTTTAAACTTTTATTTTATTTACTGTGGACAACTGTTCGTCTCATGATTTTGGTAATTAATAGTTAAGTGTTCTGACATACCATTTACAAATCGGTGGATTAGATAGGGTTCGGATTTTGGATTCTTTAGCAATTAAAATAAAACTAAGACATACAGTTTATTTCAGCTAGAACGTGAAACCTAAATAAGTCTTAAGAATAATAACAGTGTTTTTTCAAGCTATATGTATTAAGTATAGCTTTTTTTATTTGCTAATGAAATCGACTTCTAATCACTCATCTAACTGAATGTTAATAAATTGTCCTTTTAGAAAGATCAACACATATTTGCAACAGCCAAAATTTATTTTTTTATTTAAGTCATCACCAACACACACAGTAAACATTGAACAAGCTTCAGCAAGTAAAAATTATTTGATTCAAATAAGAGAAATTATTTCGTACAAATGCCCAAAACGTTGATTTAAATATCCGACCTATTTAAATTAAAACACAAAGGTTTTGGAACAAATATACCTCAGATTTCAATCAAAACACAAAGGTTTTAGAACATAATATATGTTATATTTGTTCCAAAAGCATTGTGTTTTAATTTAATTAGGCCGGGTATTTAAACCAATGTTTTGGGTTAGTTCTCGTATTTGAATCAAAATAATTTTATTTGTTTTTAAGTTATTTTTCTTTGATGTGAACAACGATTATAAAATCGTATTGTTTGTTCGCAATAAATATTTACACACAGAAAATCTTTTAAATAAATCAAATAACCATTATTTTTTATTGAAACAAATATTTGTTTGGCCATTATCAAACAAATATTTGCTTGAATAAACTCCATTTTTATTTGGATCAAATAATTTTTTTTTCAGTGTGGGCAATACCATAACGTCAAATTAATTTGAGATAGAATTAATTGTCTTTGGAGTGTTTGTATATGTTTTCATATTTAGGTAAACTATTTAATGGGAATGCCGATGTTCATTTTGGTACGTTAGTGTAAAACGTACTTTTTTAATAGACACCTTTGATTTCTAAGACTTATGATATCTAGGGTATGTTTCAAAATTTTACTGCCCTGATTTCAATGTGTAAAAATCATTGATATATTTCTAGTTAAAAATTTAGTGGCGCCTTCACCTAACTGACAACACATAGGCCTACACCTTATTATTGAACCCGCTGACTAAACCTGGCATATGAACCACCTTTTAAGTAATTAACAAATAGTGTTACATAATTGGCCCCTACGCTTAAGACTAGTTACAGTATATAATGTACTACTTCGTACTTACGGGACTAAGTATATCCTTTAAACCCTCGAAGCAGGGACTTAAAATGTTCATTTAATCCCAATGAATTAAAGGCATGCACTTAGCAACACATAATTAAAAAAAGTAACAAAATTTTATCAGTTGGATGTTTACGTTTGTACAATTTACAATATTAAATAGTCGATTTCTTTCATCGCTACTATGCTGTATGATTCTTCTTCATGGAGAACTACATGCGACAGCTCCAGAGATTTGCGGGAAAGCCTTTAGCATTAAAAACTGGTTGTCTGGATCGTCCATTAAAAATTTGTCAATCTATTCCCATGTTAGGATCTTAACTTTTGTTTGCCTTATATCCTGATATCGATATTATTTTCGACATTAAGCATGATCTTCAGCATGGAATGATGTGTGCAAAACGATGTATGAGAGAAAGTCCTGGATTTTTCTGTGAAAAACATGAGTAGGCCATCTTCTTGAAATTTTCCACTTTTCGTTCACAGCACCATCTTACAAATACCTTATATTGCGCTTCATATATTTTCCTTGATTTTGTCGGGGGAAATACCTTCTAATGCCTTTTTAGATGCCATTTTCAAATCAAAAATTTCCCTCTCTGCCGTGATCATAAAACTAATGTACTGACAACTTGTTTATTTATACTGTAATTTTAGTGTTTCAAAGTAGAAATACAAAAATAATATACCGCGGGACTAAATCACTCCTGTTTATAAGAAGGGCGATAGACATGATATGGATAACTACCGACCTATATCGATACTTAGTGTTTTTTCAAAAATCATTGAAAGGGCTGTCACCGAGAAAGTTTGTATGTTTTTAGAGTCTTTTGATATTCTCACTGGATCTCAGCATGGATTTCGTAAAAACAAGTCAACTGAAACCGCATGTATTGAATATGTACAATTGATTAATGACAATATGGATAAAAATGAGTGTACGATATCAATTTTTTTCGATTTGTCGCGTGCGTTCGATACAATAGACATTAACTTTGTGTCTAGCAAACTAGACGCGCTTGGAATCCGTGGCCCTGCCAATAATTTTATTATGTCTTTTTTAAGAAACCGTAAGAGTTTTGTGAAAGTGGAAAACTGCAAATCCGAAACCTTTGAAGTACATCGAGGTACTCCTCAAGGTAGTGTTCTTGGTCCACTGATATTTCTGTTGTATGTTAATGACATTCCCAAACATGTTCCTATCGGGTCCGTTTTTATGTATGCAGACGATACGTCTATTGTAGTATCTGATAAAGACTCAGAAACAGTTTTTGCCAAAGCTACAAATGTCCTGAGGAGCTTTAATGAATGGTGTCATAAGAATATGCTTATGATAAATTATGATAAAACTATAATTCTCGAGGCCCATAATGTCCGTAGGCAAGGTAAAACTTTTAATTTTAAAATAGGAAATACTGACCTAGAAACTAAATATTGTGTCAAGTTTCTGGGTACTTATATTGATAGGCATTTATTATATAGTGATCATATAAATTACATATGCGGTAAAGTGTGCCGTGCACACTTTGCCATTGCTCAACTGAAAAACTCTTTTAACGAAAAACACCTATTGACAACCTATTATGCTATGGTTTACTCACACATATCTTATAACATCGTCATTTGGGGACAATCATCGGATATAAACAGACTCTTTGTGCTACAGAAAAGCATAATTCGTCTTATTTTTAATCTACCATATAATTCAAGCTGTAGATTAATTTTCAAAAATAAAAAAATTCTCACTCTAACCTCCATATACTTGTTTAAGCTTTTAATGCACATTTACAAAAACAAACATCTATTTATTCTTAATTGCCATATACATGGTCACAATACCAGGAAAAAAGATACTTTTCGTTTAATCCGGCCCAACCATTCATTTTATCAAAAGTCGCCTATTTATGCAGGTTGCAGCTTTTTTAATTTGCTTCCTGATGAAATAAAACTTTCTCCAAGTGATAGCATATTCAGAAAAAAATTAAAGGAGTTTCTCGTTGATCGCAGCTTTTATGCGCTGAACGAGTATGTTTTGGCCTGTAGTTGAATCGGCGTATTAGTTCGTCCAGCTCTCAAGTTTGTTTTTATATACCTCACGATACACCTACACACGGTATGTCAGCGCGCATGTTGTTCTCCGTCATTGTCCCGCCTGTGACGTCACATACATTAAATGTATGTATGCCAATCTTATGGATAGGATTATAAGAACTATGTTTATTTCTTATATATCATGTATATTTAATATGATTGATCATTTAGTGGGGTACATTTAATTGGATTTAAGAATATATTGATATATTAACCCACTGACAATTTAATGTAAGAGTAATAGAAATACTTAATATATCGCATACATATGTAATAAAAACTAAAAATAGGTATTTGAAAATAAAGCAGGTCATTATTAATTTTAAAATAATGTATTTAGTACAGCAGCAAATACAAACATGGAACATGCAAAAATATATACTGAATGACAAAAATAAAGGCATTAAAAAATCACCCAACTATTAATGACTTTTATTATCTGTATCAATGATAATTAAAAGAAACTATAAACAATTAATTTACATTAAAATATATAATTTATTAAAAATACTTAATATTATGTCTTTTTTTTATAGTTTGTAAATTTTGATTTTTACATTTTCAAAGCTTATTTTTCGATTAAGATCTCAAAGTCTAATGTATGTGTGAGTTCTTGACAAGCAAAGGAGAACTTTGTAAAGAATTTTAATTTTGCCATCTAGCCTGTTCATAGTTCTTTCGACTAACTTTTTAAATAAGAATTTTCCACTTGCCAAAAATTCTCCATGCATACTGTTAAATTCGGACTCCATTAATTTAGTAACTTGTATCAAATCTTCATTTGGATACAACAGATTTCCCCTTGAAATAAAAGTAAGCCAATTTTATGACGACTTATCTATTTTCATTTTTTTAGTTTCAGTTCCTGTTCCTAAGGTATATTTTCCCCTAAATTTGTGAGCAACATATCCGGCTATATATATTAATGCTTCCTCTCTTCCTCATGAATTCTTGTTGTTAATTCAAAACTTTCTAATAATTCAAAACGATCAACCATACGGCCCCCATCGTATGGTCTAAGGGGGCCCCCCATGGGGCGCACCTATCATAAAAATTTCGACCCCGTAGCTCTTCCCGAATTAATTATTTAAGTTTTTCCTGCTCCCCCTTCCCCTGGCCAAACAAAGGGGGGTAAGGGGTTCCGTTTTCGTCCAGGATCTTCTTTTTACCCCGGCCTCGACCGACGGGAATAGGTCCTCTACCTACACGGGAACTTGCCAATGAAGATCGGTGGAACATGCCAGTAGGAGCGTGGCGCGTGAGGTTACATATCCGAGCGTGACGGCTCGGTCTCATTCAACCCCCACAAAAAAGAAACGCAAAACGCGCCTAAAGAAGTTTTCACTTCAATAAACTACTATGCAAGAATGGAACTAAAAGATAGAAACAAGAATAATTTAGCAAAATTAAAAATAAAATATTTAACTTCATTTACCAAACTAAATATCTACTTACGAGTATATTACTTATTGTATTTTTACAGAATATATATATTAATGGGAGTAGCGTCGCAGTTACTATTTTTTAAATTAACTTTACCCGTTCGACGGCTAGCAACTACCCATCGTTTCGCCAGGTCTTCGTGTGTCGGGAATCGAAAGTATCTTATATCAGTCACTTTCGTAACTCGTGTATAGTTTTTGCATCCCGCAATTGCACAATTCACCATATTTTATACTACTTATTTTGTGCTTTTAACACTTCAAAAGAATAAAACGTAAAATCCACTGGCCCATATACGATACACCTACGTGTTACGTGTATGGAATTCCAAATTCCAATGCTTAGATGTCTTCTAGCGTGGATTCGTGCGACGCGCGTGACGTCATGCGCAGGCCGTTCGCAATTTCGTCCAAGCTCCTGACATACCGTGTGTAGGTGTATCGTGATATACCTTTGTTTAATGTCACATATTTGTGAGTTGTATCCTTATCAGGGTATACATATTTCTTTGACGTGTCTTATTTATATGTATATGTAACTGAAAGACAAATAAAATACTTTTACTTTTTACTTTTACTTTTAAAGTGCCTTAATCCTTTGAGTGGACAAACGCCATTCGCGACATCAAATGGGTCACTTTAGTCCCCAGATATATAACATACTATTTCGTAACTCCTGGCGCTTTTACTTTTTCCCACTTAGATGCTTCAACCGATATTGATATTTCTTTGCCTAATTGTCTCAGTTCAGTTACGCTTGTGGAATCTATGTTCTTCTATGCCTTTTTCCGCTTTTTCGTCTCATATTTTATATTATATTATAGATACTCTGAATAGTATAATCCTCTATGGCTCAGTATCCTATTTAGTGGACCTGTATTCCCTGTAATAACAATTATTACTCTCTCCATCTTGATTGCGCCACGGCCAATCTCTATCCAGGCATCTTAATTTGCTAAATAGCTCTGGATTTGCTCTATTAATAAAGCAAGACGTGCTCTGGAAGGCCGAAGACAGAATTGCGAGATTGATTCCGGAATTTCGGTACAAGTAGGTGAGACAAATAGCAAACTTAATTCCACAATTTTTTCCATTGTTCCCAGCATTGCTGAAACATTATTGCTTATGAGAATAGAGACTAGTATGAAACAAGTAAAATTTAAGTAACTTATAAAAATCAATTTTCTATAGCGTAAGATGTTTAGGTGTATATATCATTTGTATAACTTACTAGAGGCCAGTTCGTTTGAACTTAACTATAACAGATAGATTTAATAAATGCCTAAGCCTAACTATACTGAAAAAACCCTACTTGGAAGAATTTCCATTAAAAAAAATATAATGTTAGGTATGATGAGCCGGGCAATAATTCCTGGAATAATAATGATCTAAAGAATACGCCTAACTATCTCAATTTGCTTGGAGAAATTCCTAGATCATATAATCGAACAATTCACATTTTCAACTATAAATCGCTTAAAAAGAAATAAAAAAGCTATTAAAGCAGCAAAAATTTAATACAATAATTATGATTGGCTGTTTTCGAATAAATTAAAAATTAATATTGATAAAACCAAGTATATTATATTTAAGCAGAAAAATAAACTAATAAATGATCTAAATGTTATGGTAGGAATATCTTTGCAGAAAGTATTATGTATAAAATATTTGGAATTAATTATTGTAGATGAGAATTTAAAGTGGTCACCACACATAACCAAAATCTCGGAAAAAATTCTTTCAATGTTATTGCTTTGTATAAGAGTAGAAATTATTTTCCTAAAAAAAATAAGTTTAAAATTTTACACATTTTAGATATCCTTTGCCAATTTGGGATATGCGTAGTGAATCTAATTTTAATAAAATATACAAATACTGGAAAACAAAATTCTTAAGTTATTATTTAACAATGATTCGCTCACTAGCACTAACTGAATTTATTTAGAACTAAATTACAAGAAATTTTAAAAGTGGAACAGTGTAAAATGGTTTACAAATATCATCGTGGTCAACAAAATTGTAACATAAATAATAAATTTTACTATGATGTGCATAATTACCAAATGAGATCCCATAATAATATTTTTATTACGCATGCATCATAATCAGCGATTATCGCACGCTGCAGCATGCTTAAAACGATGTTTATGATGCGCAATATATATTTTGTTGTTCTCCAGGATAGTGTTTAAAAGCATTGATTTGAGGATTTATTTACATTTGTTAAATGGATTGCATCAGATGTAATCATAATTATATAACTATAATCTGTAAGGGATAAAGCTTTCGAAACTACTCAAGCGAAATAGGTAAACATTTGATTAGACGACTTATTCAGCGCAAAAATAAAATTATACCTGCATCGACTAGCCAGTTTCGCTCCTTTGCCGTGCGTCTCCTGAAAACCGAAAAAGCTCTGAACGCACGCTCTCGCTGAAACGGCTGAAGTCGCTGAAATTCGGCGCCCTATAGTAAAATCGGAGCTTTTCGGTGGGGGGAATCATTCAGGATACATCCCGGTACGCCGATTTCAGTCGTCTATCGACCCTAAAAGTGGCTGGATGTCGGTTGACGTCGCGCAACTACGATAATATTACGATAAACCGAGTCGAACGCGATAGTTTTTGATGTTTTCGGCTAGAAAATGGACTCGGAAGTAAAAAGACTATGTAAGAGACCGTGACAGGGCCTGCATTAGATAGGCTGCTTTTTATGACAGTTTGTTATACCCGGTGCACGAATATTTTCAAACCTAATAGAATTTAGTGATTTAGGCAATTCTTTCTCAGAAAAGTTTAGTGGTGTGATAGTGATACGCATAGTTATGATCTAAAAACTGCATTGAGACTATAATATGTATTTTTACCCAATGCCAAATGAAGATAGAGTAATAGTGACTTGATTCATGTTTGCGAAAAAGTAAAACGTATTAAAAGTGGACTGTATTCGGTTTTGACCTGGACTGTATTGACTGTGGTACCGTAGAGATGATGAAAATGTGGTTGGCTTGCAGCTTTTTAATCTTAGGATGTATCCAGATAATTAAAGGTTTGTTCTATCCTGGTTGGGTTTAGTCTCATTAAACATAATTTCGGGAGCAGAATGTTTCCGGTTTCCATATCTTTCAATGTAGGAAAAAAATCGGATCTAGGAAAGTTGGTCCAAAACAATTATTGATCGAATGAAAATTATCCGAAAATAGTTGACCGAAACGAATATTGCACTAGAAGTTTCTGTAAAGTAACCGAAACTAACCTAAATTAATCCAAGATATCAAGGTAACCAAAACTAACTCAATCATAAAAATAAAAGTGCGCATACGCGCGCTTTTTTCCATTGCTATTCATAATTATTATATATTTATATGAAATTATAAAAAAATTAAATCATTGCTAAATCCTGTGTCCGGCAGTGTTATACTATTTAAAATAAACTAAACCATTGACTAAATAACATGAATATCAAAAAAGACTGATTATAATACTAGTGACCATTCATTATAGAAAACAATTACCTACCTATTTGATGTACAAAAATATAAAGATTGCCCAGATTAATTCAATGGTCTCGTTTTTTTCTCTCTTTCATGCAAATACATATAATAGTTATAATATGTTAATATCTAATTATGTTTTATGTATTCTGGAAGATTGGTCACAGGTAAATTATTAATCTTATCACCGCCAGTAAATTATACCTTTATGAAAATTCAACACCTCAACTTTACGTATTATTTAATTGAAATGCAGCAACATATAATTTTAGACTATAAAACATTACGCATGGCCCTCCACTCTCTTCACTCAGTTCGGGGGCGCAACCCAAACCGAAACTAACCCAACTGAAACTAAACCAAACTAACCCAAGGCATGACGAAAATTATACTTTACCTATTAGATTAGCATATACCAGTTAGTGACCAATCTAGCTGGTTTTTCACACTATTAAATCTCTTTGCTAACCAATCTACTAGCTTTTATTTTACCCTCGATTTTACCTGCTCTGGTGACCAATTTAGAAATACTTTATTTTATATTTATATAATTTTATCGTATACCTTACTGGTAAACTGTTTTCAGGCTAATTATTGTCTTTTCAAGAAAATTTCAATTGGTGTTTCTTTTCGGTAAATTGGTTTTTTTCTTTCGTTAAATTGTTTTCGGGCAATTTTCCGGATACCAAAAAAATCTTGTTTGCATAACAAAAATGTTTATTAAAATTACTGATTAAAATTTATGTCTATTAACTACCTAAATCAAAAAGTTTCTACTTTTAAAATATATTTATATTATAATATGCATTGCCCCCTTTATACCGATTTCTACAATCTCATAATATGTAATAATATTACGAATTACCATCTAACACATTATCATATTTTTCTTGAAATAATACATTATAGAGAATATAAAATTATAAATAATAGCATGAGGAACTCGATGAGGAACTAACAAACCAGAGAATAAACCTATAGAAAACATATGTGATGAAAACTGATACTAAAAAGTTCTGACAGAAAATCCGTAAAAAACTAAAAATATATAAAACGTATGAACAGTTAAAGGAGAATCAATAAAATCCGGATAATTTTAGCTACCATAAACTGGGGCTAATTCGACATGTTTTCGGTATAAAGTGCTCCAAGATTTTTGTTACAAGCTTTTAAGTCACTAGGCACACATACCATTATACCTATTAAAGTCTTGTCTTCATGGGCGTAGACAGGGAGGGGAGGGGGGTTGTGTGTGTGCAGGGGGCCATGGGAATTTTACCGACTCATTTTGCAACATATCATTCATGCAATGCCATTCAAGAGGGTGCTGAATCCTTGTTTTTTTTTATCGATTTTAACGACTTTTGGGCAGCTTAGCCACAGGCGCGCGGCGGCGGGTACCACTGCGGCCTTGTCTACGATTCGCCCCCCTGACAAAAAATCCTGTCTACGCCCATGCATGCTTTTAAACAAAAATTTCCTATTTGGTTTCATAAAAATATTTATTCATTATCACAAATTTCGCATGTCGTGTCGTCGTTCTTCTTATGAATTTGTCTTGCATTAGAAGGGCCTGCCTTTGAATCATTTCGATCATAACTTTTGGTTAATCTCATTTTTGGATATTTGGCTCTTATTTTACATTTCAAGACAGACGATGGCAACTCCTCTTCATCTGCAGACAAGTTTTTTGATGCAGTTTCTAAATCATTGTATGCTTCCTTTTCAGTCTGGTTTGGTCGAGGGTTTGGTGCATTCGTTTCTTTAGGAGTCAACATGGGGCGCATCGGCCAGGTATTATGTAAACTAAACACCGGTTGTGCGTTACGAAGAGGGATTTGCATTTTTAGCAGGTCTTTCCAGGCTTACAAGGCAAGCGCGAGGAAGGTTCGCGATGTTACCACTGTGTGTCGAAGTTACATCAAAGGGTGTTGACGTAACCCGCCATGTTGAAGTATCCCCGACGGAACGCCAGACCTTGTGCAAACATCGTCAATATTGCCTCCAACATCGCCACGTGTGCTAGAAAAATTGCCAAGGCAATTAAGGCATTGATTTTAACATTGCTCTATAGCCTCGAAAATGACAACTATTATGATTTTAAGATTCACTGTAATATTAAGGATAGTGCAACAATACAGGGTATTAAATTAAGCATAAATATATAATATCTACTCTAATACGCTAACTGTGAGTTATTCTGCATAACCCAAGCTAACCAAAACTAACTTAATCATAAAACGAAAAGTGCACAGGTAATAATATTTTAAAACAATTGCCTAAATAACATAAAAAAACAATTGACTAAATAACATAAAAAAGAAAAATATATAGGTACTAGTGACTCTTATAGAAAGCAATTACCAATTTGATGTACAAAAATATAAAGGTTGCCAGATTAGTTAAATCTCGAGTTAAATAGTTCCGTTGTTTTTTGCTCTTTCGTGTAACCATAATAGTTATATCCAAGGTTATATCTAAATATGTTTTATGAACACCGGAAGATTGGTCACAGGTAAATTATCTTATCACTGCCAGTAAATTATACCTTTATGCAAATGCTACACGTCAACTTGACATATTATTATCTATTGAAATGAACCAAAATATAATTTGAGAATATAAAACATCACGCATGGCCCTCCGCGCTCTTCGCTTGCTTCAAGGGCGCAACTAGCTGAATCTAACCCAAACTAACCCAAGACGAGCCCAAAATTATAGTAGCATAGGCTATCTAGCGAGCTATCTAGTGACCAACCTACCTGGTTTTTCCAAACCATTAAATTCTTTGGTAACCAGTCTACTATAGTTTTTTTTTTATTTTCTTGCTCTGGCGAATAATTTAAAAGACTGCATAATTTTAGCTACTTATTATACTTCTGCAAAAGGGTAAATTGCTGCGCGAGACCTTGTAGGTACACCAAATGCAAACATTGCCACGTTGCTAGAAACATTACCAAGAAAATCACCACATTGACTTCAACATTGTTCTATAACCTCAAAAATTGTCATATTGTACAAACATCGTTACGATACAATCACTACATAACATGGGGAGCTAATAAACCTAGCAAACGTATAGATATGTAATGAAAACAGATACTAAACTAAAAAGTTCTAACAGAAAAACTATAAAAAAAACTAAAAATAAAGAAAACATATGAACAGTTAAAGAATAATTTTAAAAAGTAAGTAGCGGCAGCCATCTGGGATTTACAATAACACAGAATGTATTAAATTGCATTGTCATCAGTAATAAAGGTGTGTACGAAATATCAGATCAATCTGTCAACAGGAAGAGGGTAAAATTTTAACTACAAGATTTGACCCAAACAAATAAATAATAAATAAATAACAAACAGGTCAAGCTAAATAAAACCGGTTAAAAACTGCACAATTTTAGCTATTATACTTCTGCAAAAGACTAAATTGCTGCGCCAGACCTTGTAAATTTAATCGTAATCTATATCTTCGTTGTATTTAGTGATGAACGAGACTGGACTTGGTCTTGCGGTCTTGGTCTCGATCTTGCAGGAAAAGCAAGACCAAGGCCAAGACCAGCTCCAGGTCTGCAAGACCAAGACCAAGATCGAGCAGTGCAAGAATTATGCAAGGCCAAGGCCTAGTATTGCAAGACTTACGCAAGATCAAGACCTAGCATGTAAGAGTCTTGCGGTCTTGCGTTTTTTTCGCAATTTTTATTTGTTGACATATTGCCCTTAAATCTGGGATCGAAATTGTTGGATCAAAATATGGAAACGTTTATCAAAAATCATTTTGTTTGTGAGATACATGCAGGGAAAGTTAGACCGTATTCACTATTTGACTCGCCGCCCGCCCGCGCCGCATTGTATGTAAATAAATAAGAATGTATTCAAGTAAAGGAGCAGTCAATTTTTTAGAGAAAATTATGCTCATAATTACAAAAATCTAATTTGGACTTTAAACCAATTACACAAATGTCAATACATTTCTCCAAGCGTTCTTGCATACACCGGGAGATAGTGACCAATATTTGGATGTGATTTTGGCCAGTAAGCCCTTTGGAGGCTATAATAATATGCATATTCTGATGTTATAAAGTGATAAATTGAAGCATGATCCTGGGTTCTTCACATACAGTGTGTCCGAAAAGAATAGGGAAGTATTTGGGATCTTGAAAACTATAAGAGATCAAAAATTGGTTAAATGAAAAACGTTGTAAGATCTTTAATTGCTAGTTCAATTATGCTTTTATAATGAATTAATCTTAATGAACTTATAATTCATAATAATGAATTTTATTTAACTTTTTTTCATTTTCGACATATTTAAAAGAAAACAAAAAAAATTAATTTTAGAAACTGCTGATTTTCTGTAATTTTTAATGTTTTGTTTGTACCTACCATATTTTTTCGATAAAATATAGTACAGAGTGTAACAATCGTCCTTGTATTACGCTGTGTAATTTGGTTGGTGTCTTTTAATTGTTCTTTTTTGTTTGTAACGTTCATTGTAATCCGCAATATTATCTATTTTAATCCTGTTATGAGATATGAATGGTAAGTGTATGAGAGAAAAGCACAATTTTGGTAAGTTTCATGAATTTTTGTTTTTCTTTTAACAAGAAATAATGATTTTTATGACATGCATATGCATTACATATTTTATCATTAGAAACACTTTCTTTTATTTTATTTCGTTAACCCGTTTTTTTTGTTTTGTGTGTTTTTTTCATTTATTTATTTGTATTTTATTAAATAAAGGTGGTACTTAAGAAAGATTTAATTTTTGGGCTTAAGACTCTTGTTTTGTTTTTTTTTTGTCAAATTGTAAAATTGAACTAAATATTCTAAAAGTGGCTTTCTCCTCTTAACAGATCCCTGATGATGGGTTAATATAATTCGAAACGTTGGCAAGAAATAATAATTGGTTTTCTTGATAGCTGAGCAATAATACTACAAACATCACTTAAATTATACATTTTGTCATCACCATTACTGGTTTTTTGAAAATATCTCGACAATGAAAAAAGAAGGAATCATTATTAAAGCAGCATTGAACTAGAAATTAAATAGCATACAACTTTTTACATTAAACCTATTTTCTAGCACTCAGAGTTTTCAAGTTGCTAATCCTATAATGAGTGTAGAAAAGTAAAATTGCCTACAGTAAAAATCTACCAAAAAAGTGCAAGACTTGCAAGAATCTTGAAGCAATATTAAGACCAAGACCAAGACCAAGACTGGACCTTGCAAGACCAAAACCACTAATTAGACTGCAAGATCAAGACCAAGACCACATAATATGCAAGACCAAGACTAACCCGGTCTTGGTCTTGGTCTTGCATTTGCTCATCACTAGTTGTATTTACTTTTTGGGTTTCTTGATTTAATAAATATCTGTTTTTGATATTATTATTTGATCAGACTCCAAAAAGGAGACATTTCAAAATCAGTGAGCAATTAAAACTGTTTTTTTTGTGCTTAGAATTTGTAAGTAGACACTAGTTATTGCTTGAGGTTTTGCTAATAACAAGAAAGTAAGTGAAATAAGTCTTAATATACCAAATGTGTCACTAGCCTCTACGTTGACGATAGTAAAACATTCTGCTGAAAAATTTGTGTGTCATCGAATTCAGAAATTAATTTGTTTCTTAATAGGAACGGAAATAAATTCATTATATGCGGTACTCGATATGTTACTAATATATACTTAACACACAAAGGCATCATATTTCTAGGTCGTTTACATTTTTACAGATTGCCTAGTAAATTCCGATAATAAGACAATACAGACAGTCGGCATAAGAAAAAAGTGTTGATGTTGATGGGTCAGTAACTCGGTTAGCAGAGACCGAGGCAGAAACGAAGGCGACCATGAATCATATTTTACAAAACACGCTTACGAAAACAAACATAATTATCCGCGATGATATTGATATTCTTTTATGCTCGAAACAAGTATCTTGGCTCGTAATTCTGTTTTATTATCTGATCACGAATATTTACGTTCTATTAGGCTATTGAAGATGTAACAAGATATTATGTATCCTCATTATTTGCAATTGCGTTTCGTTTTTACTGTATCGCAGCAGCCCTAATCTAATATAGTCGAGCCATGTTCATCCTTCTAAGGATTGAACGCACCAAAGGAAGTTTCCACTTCAAAAAATATATGCTCAGTTTTAATCTCTATGTTAACTAATAATATAAAACTACTAAAACCATGTATCTACCAGGGCAATTTATTTTTGTCTATTGGACATCAGGTCGTATTTCTTCCAATTCTTCCAAAAATCTCCTTGTAATTTCCGTATATATTTCTCAAAAGGAACTATGCTAGATACACCTACGAGAAATATCCTTAGCATTGTAATACAAGATATATAAACCTTCAATGAAGTCAAAAGGTGTTATGTCATTGTGTAAGAAGTGTCAGAGGTATGATTTACCGTTCTTGGGGTGACAATCGTCTTTTTCGAAAGGGCCTGCCATTAATACGGAGATAAAGGTGTATTTCGGAATCAGGTAGCAAAATTATTGTGGTTGAAATGGAGAGTGGTGAATATATGCTATTATA
This sequence comes from Pissodes strobi, assembly GCA_016904865.1. NCBI lineage: Eukaryota > Metazoa > Arthropoda > Insecta > Coleoptera > Curculionidae > Pissodes > Pissodes strobi. Next base: position 115,894 of record MU186059.1, on the reverse strand, counting down.
CACTGAACTATGACCAGCTGCATGGTTTTCAAAAAGCTGAATATTTCGGAGAACAATATGCCTTTCACTATATCTCTATTATAATAGTCTTGTTATGCAAAAACCCGAGATACGTAGCTTAATCAAGTAAAAATTATGTTGCATAGTGACGAGATTTGCGGTATATACTTATTTAAAAGCACTATTATTAATAGAAATTAATTTCTGTATAACAACCATGAGAAAATGGACACTAAGTTATCATTCGAATTTAAGCGAAAATAGTTATTTGTGAAGCAGAGCGAAAATATGAAAAATATGCGAGAGTGCCATTAATACTTCCTGCTAAAAGTGCCCTGTAGTGAACAGATTGAGCCCTCACGAGCCAGGCTCGTCACGCTCGGCTATGTAACGCTCATTCGGATAAAGTCGGCTCGAGTAGACCATTGAAATGAAAACTTATTTTGGCGGGTTCAGCTCACTTTTTCTTCAGCCGTCGCGCGTCAGGCTTATCAGGCTCGCCAGGCTGGGCTATTTTAGTTAGGTATTTATCATTTTTCTCTAATATGGCTGAGAGCTGAATTTTGGGATTTGGCACGTTTTAGGTAACACTTAAGATCAGCCAACGATTAATTGTTTTTGACTATATGATTTTCCGTTTTCGAGTTATTACGTCACATGTACGAGTCTCCAAAGTTTTGCTTTGATACACGATAACTGTCAAAAAAATTAATTAATTTTGATGACATTTTCTGTATATTTTTGAAAAAGTGGTCTCTTAACAGGCAATTTCTAAAAGAAAACCTTCTTAAATGCTTCCATGTTTCAAAAATATCGGGAATATAGACTTTTAAGGGAAAATGTAAAAACATCGATCTGTAGATGAAAAAAATTAAAGCATTAATTTTTTTCTTCCAAAATATGATTTTTGTATGGAAAAATCGATTAGGTACTTGACGAGAATATACATTAAAAATCGTAAAAGGAGACACCTAAGAAATGATAATGCCTTTTATACACGGCATCACATAATATTCTATTACTAGAAAATCGAATAATTTGAAAACATTAAACTTCCGTACATCAAAGAGGAGGGTTACGAGTACAACACAAAAAATCGCATCGATGCAAAATTTTCTGAATAAGATAAAAACTTTTTGCTAAACAATAAAAGTGACGAATGTAATGTTTCAATAAGATAAAAATTTTCGCCCAAGCAATAAATTAATTTTCCGATTTTATTGTTTCAAGAAAAATTTGTATTAATAAAATACAGATTTCCACGTAAACAAGAAAAGTAGCGGATTTTATCGTTTCAAGTAAAATTTTAACATTTTAAGATGTAAATTTTCGACTAAACAATAAAAGTACTGGATTTCGCTAATTCAAGGTAATTTTTTATAAATTAGCAAAAATCTTCGTCTAAACAATAAGAGTGACGAAATTTATTATTTTAAGCTAAATTTCTATGAATAAGATAAACATTTTCATCTAGTCAATAAAAGTAGCGGATTTTATTAATTTAGGCTAAATTTTAACAAATGGGATATAAATCTTCGCCTAAACAATAAAAGTAGTGGATTTCATTATTTTAAGCTACATTTTTATGAATAAATAAAAATCTTCGTCTAAACAGTATTTTATTGTTTCGAGCAAAATTTTTATGAAAATGATAATAATTTCCACCTAAGCATAAAAGTGACGATTTTATTGTTTCAAGTTAAATTTGCATGAATAAGAAGTTAGTCTTCGCTTAAACAGTAAAAGTGAGGATTTAATTATAATAAGCAAAATTTTTATCAATAAGATTAAAAATTTCCACCTAACCAATAAAAATGACGATTTTATTGTTTCATGCTAAACAATTTTTATGAATAGGATAAACATTTTAGCCTAAGCAATAAATGTGAGTTTTTTTTTATTTCAAGCTAAATTTTTATGAATAAGATCAAACATTCAACTTAGGCGATAAAAGTGACGGATTTCATTGTTTCAAGTTGAATTTTTATGAATGATATAAAAACTTTCGCCTAAACAATATACATATGTAGATTTTCGTCTAAGTAATAAAAGTGACGATTTTATTGTTTCAATCTAAATTTTTATGAATAAGATGTAAATTTTGGTCCAAATAAAAAAAGTGACGATATTGTTTCAAGCTAATTTTTTATGAATAAAATAAAAACTTTGGCCCAAACAATAAATTTTTCTATTTTATTGCTTGAAGCTAAATTTTATCGAATAAGATAAAAACTTTTGCCTCAGCGAGCGGATTTTATTGTTTCGAGCTAAACTTTTATGAATAATATAAAAAATTTCACCTAAACACTAAAATTAGCGGATTTCATTATTTCTAGCTAAATTTTTATAAACTTGTGAAAATCTTCGTCTAAACAATAAAAATGACGAATTTTATTATTTAAAGCTAAATTTTGTAGATATGAATGAGATAAAAATTTCCACCTAAGCAATAAAAGTGATGATTTTATTGTTTCAAGCTATTTTTTTATGAATAAGATAAAAGCTTTCGCCTAAGTAATAAAAGTGACGATTTTATTAATTTAAGCTACATTTTTATGTATAAGGTAAAAACGAGGGTAAAAATGTCAACCTAAGCAATAAAAGTGACGGATTTTATTGTTTCAAGCTAAATTTGTATGACTATGATTAACACTTTCGCCTAAACACAAGCCTAGACAATAAAAGTGACGGATATTAATGTTTCCAGCTAAATATTTATGAATAAGATGTAAATTTTCGTCTAGGTATCAAAAGTGATAGATATTATTGTTTCAAGCAAAATTTTTATGAAGAAGATGTACATTTTCGTCTAAGTAAAAAAGTGAGGATTTTATTGTTTCAAGCTAAATTTGTATGAATAAGATGAAAACTTTCGCCTAAACAATAAATTTTTCGATTTTGATGTTTCAAGCTAAATTTTAACAAATAAGATAAAAACTTTTTCCTAAACAATAAAAGTACCGGATTTTATTGTTTCAAACTAAATTTTAACAGATAAGATGGGAATCTTCGCCTAAACACAAAAAATTACGGATTTCATTATTTGAAGCAAAATTTTTATGACTAAATAAAAATCCTCGTCTAAACAATAAAATGACGGGTTTTATTATTTCAAGCTTAATTTTTACGAATAAGATAAAAACTTTCCCCTAATTAATAAAAGCGGCGGATTTTATTATTTCAAGCAAAATTTTTATGAATGAGAAAAACATTCAAGCAATAAAAGTGACCGATATTATTATTTGAAGCTAAATTTTAACAAATATGATAAAAACTTTCTCTTAAACAATAAATTATCTTTTAATTGTTTCAGGCTAAATTTGTATGAATAAGATAAAAACCTCCACCTATGCATTAAAAGTGACGAATTTTTTGTTTCAAACTAATTGGTTCAGAATAAGATGTAAATCTTCGCTTAAACAATAAAAGTGACGATTTTATTATTTTAAACTAAAATTTTATGACTTAGATAAAATTTTCCACCTAAGCAATAAAAGTGACGGATTTCATTGTATTAAGCTAAATTTTTATGAATAAATAAAAATTTCCATTTAAATAATAAAATGACGGATTTTATTATTTCAAGCTAAATTTTTATGAATAATATATAACGTCCGCCTAAGCAATAAAAGTGACGAATTTCATTATATCAAGCTAAATTTTTATGAATAAATAAAAATCTTCGTTTAAACAATAAAGTGATGGATTTAATTATTTGAAGCTAATTTTTTATGATTATTACATATAATGTCCGCTTAAGCAATAAAAGTGAGGAATTTCAGTATTTCAAGCTAAATTTTTATGACTAACTAAAAATCTTCGTCTAAACAATAAAGTGACGGATTTTATTATTTCAAGCCAAATTTTTATAAATAAAATAAAAACTTTCGTATAAGCAACAAAAGTGACGGATTTAACTATTTCAAGCTATATTTTAACAAATATGATAAAAACCGTCGCGCGTCGCCTAATCAATAAATTTTGATTTTATTGTTTCAAGTTAAATTGTTAATATGAATAAGATAAACATTTCCACCTAAGCAATAAAAGTGACGATTGTTTTGTTTCAAGCTGATTTATTATGAATAAGATGTAAACTTTCACCTAAATAGTAAATTTTGATTTTATTGTTTCAAGTAAATTTTTTGTGAATAAGATAAAAATTTTCACCCAAGCAATAAAAGTAGTCGATTTCATTATTTCATGATAAATTTTCATGAATAAGATGAAAAGTCTCGCCTGAGCAATAAATATAACGGATTTTGTTTCTTTAAGCTAATTTTAAGCAATAAAAGTGATGATTTTATTGTTTCAAGCTAAATTTTAACAAATAATGGGATTAGCATTTTCACCAAAGCAACAAAGTGATTTTAGATATATGTATTCGAATTTTAATAACACCAAACTGATATTCCATATTTAATACGCAATGTTTAATAAATCTGATGTGATCCTGGTATGCCCGTTATAGGAGCCCATAGGGATATGCCATATATAAAAATATTTGCATATATAACTCAGCACTAGTAAACTATGTGCCGTGTTGAAAAATTAACCAATGTTCCATTTAAATATCGAATTTTTTGTTAGGGGCGCCCATATTTAGGTAGGTTACCTTAATATGTATTGCGTGTTTTACACATTTGCGGGTCATTTAAATTCAAAAAAATAATATCATATTTTAAATCGAGTGATGTGAGAATGTTCTTTGATATGTCGGTACGTTTATCCTTGTACTACAGTGGATTTAACCACTTTTGTTTCACTTATATGATATCCAAATAATATTATTTACGAAACGGTCGAAAACATAAATTCGTCTATAAAACCGGAAACAGGTAATTCGAAGAAGAAAAGTTGAAATTAAATATTTTATATGTTTTGTTACTTTGCATGAATGGCATGAAGTAAGTTTTTCTAATAACTTTTGATGAATAATTTAACCGTTTTTAGAAATATGAGCAACTTTCAAAGGGCGACGTCTTTTGTTGTGCATTTTATATTCGAACTTTCTGCAGTTTGAAATATATCGTACAAGATTTTTTTTAATCAAGTTGTATATTTTATGAATTTTAGTCTGTTTTTTTAACTTGCTACCCAGACTCAAAGAATTCAATTTGGGCCCTGAATCCAGCATGCAACTTTATAAGATTCAGATTCCACCGATATATTATTATGTTTCTTTTCATACCGAACGAAATCCGTATAGATGATTATCTCTTCTTAAGCAAGTTATGAACTCTTAATAGGTTAAATATACCATGATTGACATTTGTCTCCGGTTTAACTGACTCAAAGATGCCGACAAAACAAGCTAAACAGCTATTTTCACAAGCGTTGAGATACAGGACAAAGCAGTAAGTACTTTTAACTTTTATTTTCTATTTTAGCCATACATATTTCACGTAAAAACACATTAACGTACCAGGGAAAATTTCAGTTTATGCACTCAGATCAATAGTAAAGTTAGTTACTATTTCTATTATATTTTAGTAGTTATTCAAGGGCTGCAAAGGCGCATTTAGCTCACGTGTTATATATTATATTTTTTGTCTGCAACCGTGAATATAGTTGAAGGATTAAAAAAGATTCAGCTTTGACTTGCGTGGAAATAAATGGATTTGCATAATTATTGTTCTTTTGCATTTTGTCATAGGAGAAGATAATTATTCCAAGGTGTCAAAGTATGGTTGCACCTTCGTCAAGCATCTTATGTAAATTAATTTGAATAGGCACACAAGGCCTATTGAAATTAACTTAAGAAATAAGTTAATTATTTTATTATATAAACATTCACGGTTTGTAGTTCACTAACAATACTATTAATATCTTCATGTATCAACCAAGATAATGGACATTACTAATGTATATATGATAAAAATTCTAGGTCATATTCCTACATCCAATTAATTTAAATATAGCCAAAGATGTTTTAATAATTCACTCGGACCAAAATAAAATATTAACTTTTCATCGAACAAATAGATCATAACAATTTAATAAAAGTGTCGATAAACGAATTTAATTGAAAGGAATCGTCACAGAGGCCTCGACCTGACCAACTGAAATTTATTGCTGCTTTTATCGTAATGAAACAAGTACTAATGAAAAATATTAAGATATACGTTACAACTGACATAAATGTTTACAAACACGCATAAAATTGTTTTGTTCTGACTGATCTCGTTCTGGAGAAGTGTTGATATGTATTTTTAGACTTAAATTGTCATGTTTTATTCATATAAAGTTGGGGATTTATTGTAAAACAAAGGAGCCGCTCTTTGTTACTGAAGAATCTTAATGCCTTGTTATGGCAGTTTTTTTGTTCCTTCATAGGAATTATTACCCGTATTACCAGCGACATATTTGTATTATTAAGTAGAGTTTTTGCTTGTACATTATTTTCCAGACTAAAAAAACAATGCTTGGTAGCTCCGGTCTTTAGAGTCATTAATTGTATAAAGAGTGTAAGATATACACATGAATAATAACTATTAACTTTATTTATAAAGTTTACGAACCAATTGAAAAATTATTGCATAGTGTCTCAAATTTGAGGTGTATAATAACGGAATTACAAGAAATTCATAATAGGATATAACTGCCCAAAATTAAATGGTAACATAAGATTGACTCCTAAAATATTTCAAAACAACCAACAGTTTTCTTTAAATCAAATACATGATAATACGTAAAAATTTGCTAAATACATAAAGACGCTGACCACACAAGAAGAATACCATTTTGCGCACAGCTCCTAAACATCAACGTATAAATAGGTCCCATCTCATGTAACAAAGTGGCAACCAGAAAACAAAAGTCTGACTTGTGACATACGATATTCAAGTGACGTTCTCTCTACATTATTTTCGAAGTAGCTATATCGAATTTCCTTTAGAAGATGTTTTTTTTATTTATTTTGCCAACATTTATTTTAAATATTATTTTGATACGAAGTGTAAATTTTTCTACATTTAACTCGTCTCTTATCAATGCACATATCCAGCCTAAGAAAATATGTCTACTTTTCTAAATCTAATACTGTTGATGCTTGAAAGCGAAAAGCTAGAACCAATTTTTCACAAGGAGCAGCTGTCGTCACCTTTGAACATTCGTAAAAATCCTTTAATTCCCAAAATCAGTTCAAATAAATATTTAGAGAAGTGATCGCTAAAATAGCACACTACAAAGACATAAATTCATAAACTTTACATACCATTTAAAAAGCCAAATATTTAGTCGTTGCAAGATGTTTTTTGAGATAAGATTTTTATTTGGATACTGACTCGCACTGTTTATTTAAGTTATTAACATTTATTGCGAGGAGTGTGTGAACTTGGAAGGTTATCGCAAATAATTTAAGAAACGGTAAATTATTAAATATTTTTTCGGTAAGCTTGGAATATTATTTTCCTTTACATCTTACCGAAAAACGTTAAGAATAATGACTTTTTAATATCTACACTATAAGATCGAATCATTAGCACCTGCGTTTGATGCAAATTAGCGGAGAGTAACCTATAGGTGCCTATTTTCTTTTCAAAAACGAATTATATAAAACAATTTCATCATAATGAAATTGACATTTATTCCGAGGGGCAGCTCACTCCCGAAATCGCTGTACATTTTTTTCCGAAATCTCGCGAAATCCTTTTGATATCCTTCCGAAATCCCGAAGTCTATCGGAAATGAAATCCCGAAATCCTCTCGAAATCGCATCCAAAATCCCGAAATTCTATTCGAAATCCAAATGGATTTCTGGAAATCTTTAGTGGTATTGCGTCGAAATTCCTGAACAACATGGGCACTATTACCGGTTTTTCTTATTTTCTTCTGGTAATATAAAAATTATTTCCTTTTTTATGGTAATTATTGGTATTAGCGTGTAGACTGTTTTTTCGGATTTTTTGCATATCCCCTGTTTCTGGGCAGTAGAACATGATTTTTTTGTCGTTTTTTTTTCCGGAAAAATATGTTCAATTTTCCAGTTACTGACACTAGCGCCGAAATTGACAAAGTTTGACATCACGGTATATTTTGAGATGCTCATGACGAATCTGAAGACAATTCGATCAGGCGACATTTCGTTCTCTAGATATTCATCCTCAGATTTGAAACTGAATTTTGCTAATTCAAATGTGTTGGTTTCAGTTAGAAGAAGGGAAAATCGTGACAAAATTGTTTTGAACTTTGAGGATGAATATCTCAAGAACGGAACGTCGCTCAATCGAATTGACTTCAGAATTGTGGTGAGCGGTCCAAAATCTACCAGGATGCCTCATTAATCGTGAAAATGTGGTTTTGAACTCTGAAGATGAATATCTTGAAAACGAAACGTCGTCCGATCGAATTGATTTTACATTCGTGACGGGCATCCCAAAATCTACGATACTGCTAAATTTCGTCAAGATCGGTAAGTTTCAGTAAGGGCAAAGTGAAAATCTAAATTTCCGTAAAAACCGACAAATAACTTTGGATTCATGTTCTCGACCCAAAAATAGAGGGTACGCAAAAAATGTCCCAAAAAATGGCCTATGCGTTAATACTAATATTTGCCTTTTTGTTATATTCACCAAAGTTATTATATATCGATTTTTGTGAGTTTTTAATCATTGAGCATGCATCAATATAACTAGACCAAATTAATTTTTGAACAGATTCACTACTGGCGCGGCGGCTCAATGCCAATTCCGAAATCCATCGGAAATCCATCCGAAATCCTTGGGAAATCCCAAAATCCCTTAAAAATTGTGGAAATCCCTGCGATCTGCGAAATTGACGTACAAATTTTGGCAGTGAGCCGCCTTTTGAGCTATTCCAAATGGGAAGTTTTTGGCGATAAATTGAATAAAAAAAATTAGTGTGCTTTTGACAAATTTTTTATGGTCTAAAATTACATTTCAGTTTTTTCTGTGTATTTCATATTTTTGCTTAATTGTTATATGCAGTCTATTATGATCAGAAAGCGAATAATTTTTTGCAAAAACTGAACATATTCTTACGTTTTTTCGGTGGGTACTGATAAAATTAAAACTTTCACTATTTTAAACTAATACTCCACTAGTTCCCGACTCTTCGCGGCCGGCGATGACTCATACATAGACGCGACAAGGCTACTTCTATAGGGTAGCACAAAAACATTCGGATGGTTGCTAGCCGTGACATTGTCACCCTCTTAAACCTGATCGCCCCGATCAGCTACTTCATGTCCGTGATATGCTTTGAGCCTGTCGAGGTGGAAAACTTTCAGTTTGCTTCTGGGGCTACGTTTAATTCTATACACTACGTCATTAATTCTTTTGATTGTGGATGTAGGGCTGTAATCCGTGTTTATGGATGTTGAATAGATCACAGACTCTTTGGAGAACCTTGGATTCGAAGTTACGATTGATCTGAGTGTAGCTCTAACGGAACACCAAATCTGCTAAATAGGTTATTCACGAGGACCTCTACTATGGTAACAGCTTCTTGATTGCGGATCGCAAATATTTTAGGCCATTTACTGAAGTAGTCAATTACCACTAAAATTAACTTATTACCATTATTTGTTTCAGGAAAAGGGCCAGCTACGTTAACGGCGATACGTTCAAATGGTAGACCCACATTATACTGTTTCATTTTCCCCTAGGTCGTGTTTTGGGTCCTTGACTTGCGGCACAGGTTGAGCACTGCCGACACCACGATTTCACATCCTGGCAGTAGTTGACCCAGTAAAATCTGTCGCGGATCTTGTCAATCGTTTTGTTCACTCCGAGATGAGCACCACACTTGTCATTATGAACTTCTTCCAGAACTTCCGTTATCTTTCTCCTTGGTACCACTAACTGTGTCTTCACTACTTTTCCATCGGCGCTTTCCCGCATTTAAGAAGTCCATTTTCCACCACCAGGGAGTCCCACTGAGCCCACAGAGTTTTAAAAGCAAATCCTCCAGCTTGGTCCTAGTTGATGTTCTTCTTTAGCTTTCGGCAATAGTGCTATTTCACTATCCTCAAGCTGATCCTTTTTAAGTTGCTCCGTGATCCACTGCTGATCAATCTCAAATTTCATTTGCCTAATGGTAGAAATTCCTTCTCGTTGATCTATTCTTTGGCAATGCTTACAATAATTATCCTTGCATGGCCTTCTGGATAAACCATCTGCATTATTATGACCTGTGCTTAACCTTAAAGTTATATTGTTCTATCTTTTCAAGCCATCTGGCTACCTGTCCTTCAGGCTGTTTCATATCCAAAAGCGATTTAAGTGCTGCATGATCAGTCCTTATTAGAAATTCTTCAGATATTGATGGAAATGCTCAACATACTGTACAATTGCGAAAAACTCTTTTCGGGTTACACAGTAGTTATGTTCGGGTTTCGAAAGTGTTCGACTGTAATATTCGATAACTCGTTCTTCTCCTGCTTGTACTTGCGATAAAACTGCTCCGATGCCGGTGTTGCTTGTGTCTGTGTCCAATACAAATTTACCCTTTTGTTCTGGATATCCCAATATTGGAGTAGAACATAGAGCCGCCTTTAATTTCCTGAACGCAGAATCACAGATATGATCTCAGTTATACTTTGCTCGCACTTTAGTGAGCTTATGTAGAGGTGCAGCTATATTTGCAAATCCTTCGACAAATCTTCTGTAATAAGTACCTAATCCAAGGAAGCTCCGCAGTTTGTGTTTGTCGCGACGACGAGGCCTGTCTTTGACTGCTGTAATATTTCGTTGATCGGTTTGGATTCCCTCTGATGACACGACATGCCCGAGAAATTCCACTTTTTGTTGGAACACATTTCTTTCGATTCAGTAAGAGCTGAGCTGAGATTTTTAATTCTAGTAAATACTTCATGCAGGTTTTGTAGGTGCCCTTCAAAAATTTTTCCCATTAACATTACTAAGATAGACCAGGCATGTCTTCCAAGTGAGGCCTCGTAGAACAACTTCCATAAGACGCTCAAAAGGGCATAACTTTAAACTGATATAAACCACTTCCGGTAGAAAAGGCAGTATTTTCCTTATCTTGTTCGTCAATGCCTATTTGCCAGTAGTCGATCTCTAAGTCGAGTGTTGAAAACCAATGAGAACCTGCTAGTGTCGTCAACGTGACATCAATTCTGGGAAGTGGATACCTATCCTTCTTGGTGACGTCATTGAGTCTTCTAGAGTCCACGCAGAATCTGGTAGAGTCAGTCATTTTGGTGACTAAGACAACAGGAGAGGACCATGGGCTGGATGACTCTTCAATAATTCCATCGTCGAGCATATAAGCCACTAATGTGGCAACCTCTTTCTGCTTCGTCACTGGTAACCTCCGAGGATGCTGCCGTATGGGGTGAGCACTTCCAGTATCGATTTTATGTTTTATGATGTCCCTTCTTCCAGTAGGTATTGTTATTTTCCCTTTCAGACTGTGCTCTGCTGTTTGATAAATTGCGTAGCTTTCTTCAATTCTTCGGAAGACAGATGACGCCACGACTTCTCGAAATGTTCTAGGACATCCTTAGGTGATATTGAGGGTGTTACTTTTGACCGCGTTTCGCAACTGGTTACCCACTGCACCGGCAGCAAGTGGCTATTACATCTCTTTTATTGATTTTGATGGAATTTGATGAAATATTTGCTATCCTTATCGGTATTTCTCCGTCGATTTTGACTGGTTCTTTGCCTACGAGGTGTTTGCAAAGCAAAATGTAGTGTTGGATAAGTGCAATGCAGCTTTCAAAATCCTTCTCCAATTCCCCAAAAATAATCTGCTCGGTGTTTCCGCTTATTCTGACAGTACATGCCGATGCCGTCTCGATTTCTAGGGCTCAACCTTGTGTCTGTTAGGTTAGTAAATCAGGCCATGTCTATAACTTCTTTTGTAATGCTCTACTGTATATAGACATGATTTAGGCTGCTTCTCGCGATGTTGCAAGGTATGACTTGATTCAGCTATTGTGTAGCGAATGTTTCGTGTTCTGTGGTTGTGTACTGATGGATGTGTACTTGGGTGAGGTGTCAGTGTAGGTTGTGAAACCTAACGTAGTCATAGGGCACCTTATAGGTGCTGCCAGGGCGGGAGGGGGTCAGCGACTGCCGTAAAATCGGAGCATTTTGTCTCTCAACTCTTTCGAAATAGTTGCCTATTAGTCGAGAGTTGAAAGACTCGAATGACTCTAAACCCGTGTCGCGATAGAGGATTGACCTCTCACACACCTGGGTGCATCTAAAATGATTCTGAGAACCTTATTCTCAATTCTCTCGATAGTTAGGAGCTGATTGTCATACCAAATGCTCCAGGTGCGGCTCGCATATGACAATACAGATCTTATGAAAGATTTATATAGTAATAACTTAGTTTTAACGTTTAACTTGCTTCTTACGTTTAACAGAGGATATAGGGCGGCTATTTGACTCTTTGCCTTGGCTATGGTTCGCTTAGTGTTCTCCGACCAGTTTAGCCTTCTGTCATAGATTAGACCGAGATATTTGGCCTTTTTTAGCCAGGTTATTTTTGACCCAGCTAGACTAATAGTGGTTTAGGGGTTGGCTAGACGGGCCTTGGAAAATAACACTGCCTGGGTTTTCCCCGGGTTCACTCTTATCTTCCAGTGCCGCAGCCACTTCTCTAGGAGGTTGATGTGCCTCTTTAGCCTTGAAAGAATAGGGCGAGGTTTCTTTGACGTTGCCGTGATTACCGTGTCGTCAGCAAATAGGTAAAGCTTGGTAAGTGACGATTTTGGAATGTCGTGAGTAAAGATATTATACAGAGCCGGCGACAGCGGTGAGCCCTGAGGGTCCCCAGCGCTGACAGGTTTTAATTGAGACCCTACCTGATCTAAGGCAACTACGAATGTCCTTTCGTGTAGATATGATTGCACGACTTTGATAAGTTGGCTCGGCATGCCTAGTCTGATCATTTTTATGAGCAAACCGTCATGCCAAACCTTATTGAAGGCTTTCCTGACATCGCGGAATATGGCTCCCGTATGCCAACGTTTGTTGAAGCCCCTGAGGATGTCAGAGGCCAGTCGTACCGTCTGGTTAGTAGTACTTAGCCCTGCCCGGAAACCGAACTGTTCCGGGGGTAGGGCGTGTGTATTGTCTAGAAATCTGTTGTAGTGTCAAAGTATTATCTTCTCAACCACCTTGCCAAGGCTTGAGAGAAGGCTTATAGGCCGGTAGCTACTTGCCTTGTTAGGGCTTTCGCGACCTTTCTTGATTAGAATGACCTTGGCCTTCTTCCAAGAGCTTGGAAAGTGGCCAAGAGCGATAATTACGTCTGTGATAGTCATCAGGTCCGTAAGTATGTTGTCTGGTAGTTTCTTCAGCGTTAAGTTAGTGATTGAGTCGAGCCCTGGGGCTTTACGTGGGTTAGTCTTCCGCACGATCTCCAGTCAGTGCGGTTTTTGGAACTTGGTTCGCGCCCACTGGCATGGACGCGAATATCTGTACAGTACGTTTGATTCTATCGTGTTTGGCCGTGTGACCGTCTGTGTTTTCACTGAACTGTTCGCAGAGAATTTCTGCAAACAGTTCAGCTTTGTCCTGTGGGTTTGTATAAGTAATATTGTCGTTAGTAATATGAGGCAGCGGCTTTCTGCTGCCTCTAGTAAGTGCTCGAGTCAGTTTGAACACTGAGTTGTCTTGTTAGTCCAATCCTCGCTCACTTTGACCGAGATCGCATCCTTGACTCGCTGGATAAGAACGTTGACTCTGACCTTGACCGCCGGATCGCCCGTCAGACGAGCCAAGTTCTTGAGTCTATTCTTCTCCCGGATCAAGGACATGATCTCAGGCAGTAGTTTCCCGTATTTGGAAAACTTTGATGTTTTCATGAACTAGGTTTGGGCTACTGTCTGTGAGATATGTTCAGTCAGTGAGTCTACTGCTGTCTCCAATGCGTCTACGTTCGTTAGGTCGTCTATCGGAGGAGAGTCTTTGAGGATATTTTGGAGCCTGTGCCAATTGTGATACGTTTTAGATACAGTTCCCTGCCCACTTGAGAGCGGATTACCGTACTCAATGTGCACAGGGATCTGATCGGAAGATAGGGCTGGAATCGCGATTGGAGTCGACGTAATGTCTGTCTGTTTGGCTAAGAAAATGTCAAGAATTTCGGGGACGCCCCTATCCCAGAGATGGGTAGGCGACCTTGGCGCCAAAACCGCGTAGTTTAGGTGCTGCGATTGCCGCCTTACGGCGAGGCCTCTCGTGTTGTTGACCTTGCAGCCCCACTCACGGTGTTTGGCGTTCAAGTCGCCGCCTAGAAGTGTTTGCTTGTCGTTTGTCAATAAGTTGGCTAGGCTCTGGTCCGTTATGTTGGCCGACGGGCTACAATAAACCGAGCTCAATGTCAGGAAACCTTGCATTAGTTTAATCATAACATAGGTGCCTTCAATGATGTTATTATCGGGACCAGGTAGAGCCCAAGCAGTATAGCAGTTCTTAACCAGAACCATTGTACCGCCGCCGGCTCCACCCACTCTGTCATTACGAAATACTTGATAGTTAGCTATCGTGAAACGTTGGCTTTTTAGCCAAGTTGCCTGTACAAGAAGCACATCAACTTTGCTGTTTTCAAGGAAGAGAAGTAATTCCGGCTTTTTGCCTTTGATGTTATCAATGTTAATGGTAACCACTGTTAGAAAAGCCGGGTCATACTTATTTACTGGCATTCTTGTTGTTTAAGAGCATTGGCGTCATAAATTGTTGCAACTGCTGTTGCATTGTTTGCATGAACTTCTGCATGGAGGCATGCATCGAAGAAATAAAGCTAAACATCTGTGGGTTAAGCTCTGTACTACTGCTCGGCGCTATGGGAGCAGCCAGTTTTGCGTTGTCTTGCGAGCCCCACTTGAAGCTCGCTGGAGGCGACTTGGTGACCTTCTGGTCCGGAGAAGCTGACGCGACCTTTAAACGGATATTTTTGGGGAACCTTTCGCATCCAGAATAGTCGGCGCACCTTATGCAGAGGGGGTCTGCCTGACATTTACAGGCCGAGTGGCCGTACAATTGGCACCTGTGACATTGAGTATCCCGCGCTTTGGTCCGCTGACTCTCAACTTTGACCGTCATATTATTCATGAGCTCCAGGTTGAATATTGACTTTTCGCCGATAGGCAGTATAGCAAGGACTAGGGGCATGGGCTTGCCTGCCTTACTATACCACCTAACGACGTTTATGGGGTGGAAACCAAGATTAGTAATCTCCTTTTTCACTTTCTCGGTGCTCCAGTTCTCGAGCACCCCACGTAGGACCACATGGAGTGTTCGTTCCTCCGGAAACCGATACAAGTGAAAACGAAGTATTTAGATATTGACCGATAATCTGCCGGCGTGTCCGGAAAGAGTTTGACTCCTTCCGGCACGACGGCGGCCTTGCCAAAGTTAATTTTGTTGATTTTAAAATAGTTGGCTACGTTAGAGTAACGCGCCTTACCTCTTAATACGATTGGCGGTACACGCATTTTAGGCTCGCCGTCGTCTTGGCTTGAAGAGCCGTGAGAGTTTTGAGAAGGTTTAGAAGCAGTTTGCTGAGACCTGGTGGACGGAGCGGCCTTCGAAGGGTCCGAGCCTCGGCCCGAGCCCTTGGAGGAGGCCGATTCGACAACGCTAGGTTTCGGAGTAATGGATGGATTGGTTTTGGGGTGTTTTGGAGGTGAAAGTGCAGGAAAATCGGATTGCAATTGGGGTTGTACGATTTTCTTTTCTTTATATTTACTGAGGTGAATTCCTCAGATTCCGAGGCCTCTGAGAAAGAGTTAGATATTTCCATCCTAGGTGGTGGTGAGTTGCTGTTTGTGGTTGTAGCTGGTGGTGTGCTAGCTGAATTGTATGTACAATACCTTGAGATTTGCTCCTTGAGAGCAGCAATGATGTTATCCTGTTCCTTTGCTCTGGCCTCGAAGTGCTCGATGGCTTTGCTCAGCCGCGACTTGGATGCCTCTAGGTCTTGGCGTAGTCCGGCATTGATCCTGACTTGTTCTTCGTAGTCTTCTAAGGTGGGTTTTTTGGTCCCGGGGGGCTCGCCGTCCCCGTCTGCCATGCCCGTGTCTCGCTGTGCTTGACTTTTCGCTTTGTCGTCCGTTTATCGCAGTATTTGCCGTAAATTCGAGAGAGCGAACGTATGCGGTGCTGCCTCATACGCTCATCGATTGTGACTAACAGAGCACTACCCAAAGCCTCACTGCTGTTATCAAATTTGGCTAGACGTAGCATTTTCTGAGTTTCTGGATCTCTGATACTACCCACGAAATATTGGGCAGCAAGTTCTTCTTGAAATGCTTCTGTTGCTCCCGGGTAGGCCAATTGTGAATCAAGCAGATGTATCTTATAATATCCTATAAAGATATGATTTTTTTGGATATTATTTGACTAAAATTTTTTCAAAACTATCAATCATAAAATAAATAGGTCTGCATGATTATTTAAAACTTTGATACCGGTACTCAGAAAATGCTAAACCCGAAACGCGGCCATTTTCTATGTGTGAGAAATAAAATGTTAGATCTTAAATAATTGTCACCTCAAAGTTTATTTTATTCCATAGGAAAATGTGTTTTTTAAAAATATAAAAATATTAAGTGAAATAGCATAGAAACGCTTAAAATGTTAACTTAGAAGTTGTCAACTGTATGATATTTTTATAGTCCCTCTGCTGTTGTAGGTAACATTAATGCCGCTTTGTAGACACTCGAAGGTAAATTTTTGTTAAAACAGCAACAAAAATTTTTTACTTTGTGTTTTGATATTATATAAGTAACTAAACGTTAACGCGCTGTGGTTTCAGCAACCCTGAAACTTACCACAAAGTAATGACACCATGTAGTCACCATGCCAGGTAATTGTTACGTGAATATAATCAATTCTCCTTACTAAATAGAAGTTTAAGCTATACAGTAAGTTACCAGCGTTCTCACATACTTATTATCTTGCGGGAACGTTCCATTTCGCAATAATTTCACACATATTATTTGCTGTTACAGCATATCAAATTACGATGGTATTTCTGTGTAGATAGTTCGGAGGTTAAACCTTGTAAATTCTCATTAAGTGTTTTTTAATTTGCAGCTAAAAAAGCTGGAGCGTGGAAAAATATTTCTCAAGTTATATGTCGGTCCTTACCGATTTTATTTTCAGAATCGAATATTAGCAACTATAGCAGTTTCGCATATGAATATAGGATTTCTGGAAAAGTACTACAGTTATTAAAGATGAGGAATAATCTGGAGATGTTCAAATTTATGTTCATTTTCGAATTTAATATAAATTATAATCACCTAAGTCAGCAAGCTGGGAAGTAATTTATTCATTCGTTATATTGTTATATCTTAATCATGCACATTCCACGATGGTAGTGAGATGTGTATGCATTCAGCCTCAACAATCTCATTCATAACAATCCAATCGAAGATCGGAATTTAAAGACCAATTTTTACGGCTTTCGATGGGTAAAATAAACATAAAAACATAAACTGTCCAAACAGAAGTTAAAAAACCACCCGCCGAGTATTTTCGTGGGAAGGGCCACTGAGGTAGGTCTAAAGACACAATAGAAATATTTTTATTCGAAATTTTAAGCACAC